>OAMR01000060.1:2659862-2686417 GCA_900205405.1 Echinochloa crus-galli
TTTGGGATACGCTTGAGGCTAAGTTTGGGGTCTTTGATGCTGGTGGCGAGCTGTATGTCATGGATCAGCTCTATGATTACAAGATGGTTGAAGACCGTCCTGTGGTAGAGCAGGCCCATGAGATTCAGGCGCTGGCTAGAGATCTTGAGAACTATAGCGAGGATGCACCATGTAAGTTGCCTGACAAGTTTGTGGCTGGAGGTATTATCTCCAAGTTGCCACCTTCTTGGAAGGATTTTGCGACCTCTCTGAAACACAAGAGGCAAGAGTTTGTTGTTGTCGATCTTATCGGCACTCTTGATGTTGAAGAGAAGGCGAGGGCAAAGGACCAATGTGGTAAAGGGATTGTTGGATCTTCTAGTGCCAATTTGGTGCAGAAGAAGAACCACAATGCGTCCAACAATAGGAAGAACAAGCCGCATCAGAACCAAACAAAGGCTAAACAGACGACTCAGTTCAAGCCGAGGAAGCCGCCAACTGGGAAGTGCTACTGCTGTGGTAGCACCGAACACTTTGCTGCAAAGTGTCCGGATCGCAAGGATAAGAAAGATGGCAACAGTGCCAACATGGTTGTTAGTGAGACTGGTGGAACGTCGGGGTACGGTAATCTTTTACCTACAGTTCTTTCAGTATGTCATTCATCTGATTGGTGGATTGACACTGGTGCTAATATTCATGTTTGTGCTGACATTTCCTTGTTTTCTTTTTACTAGGCAGGCGGGACTTCCTCCTTGTTGATGGGGAACGGATCGCATGCGCGTGTTCTTGGTGCTGGTTTGGTCGATCTGAAGCTTACTTCGGGAAAGACCGTTCGACTGAAGAACGTGCAGCATGTCCCCACCATCAAGAAGAACTTAGTCAGCGGGTCTCTTCTATGTAGAGATGGTTTTAAGTTAGTCTTTGAATCCAATAAATGTGTAATTTCTAAGTTTGAAAACTTTATTGGGAAAGGTTATGATAGCGGAGGCTTGTTCCGCTTTTCTTTGTCAGATGATTGTAATAAAGTTGTGAACCATGTTTTAAATGTTAATGATGAGTCTAATGTTTGGCATTCGCGACTTTGTCATGTTAATTTTGGTTGTATGATGCATCTTGCAAACTTGAGTTTAATTCCGAAATTTACCTTAGTCAAAAATTTTAAGTGTCATGTGTGTGTTGAATCAAAACAACCCTACAAGCCTCATTTGGCTGCTGAGGCGAGGAACTTGGCACCTATAGAATTAATTCATTCTGATTTGTGTGAGATGAATGATGTGTTGACAAAAGGTGGTAAAAATTATTTCATGACTTTAATAGACGATTGCACTAGATTTTGCTATATTTATTTGTTCAAATCTAAATATGAATGCGTTGCAATATTTTAAAGTCTATAAAGCTGAGGTAGAAAACCAACTTGAGAGAAAGATAAAAAGAGTTAGGTCTGATCGTGGTGGTGAGTATTTTTCTAATGTTTTCACTGCATTCTATGAGGAACATGGAATAATTCATAAGAGGACGTCTCCCTATTCACCTCAGTCAAATGGGGTAGTCGAAAGAATGAACCACACTCTAACTGATTTGGTTAATGCCATGTTAGATACAACGGGACTTTCCAATGAATGGTGGGGTGAGTCTATATTGACTCCATGTCATGTCCTGAATCATGTTTCTATGAAAAACAAAGAGATAACACCATTTGAGGAATGGGAAAAGAAAAGACTGACCCTTTCATACTTACGAACTTGGGGATGTTTGGCCAAGGTTAATGTGCCCATAACCAAAAAACGTAAACTGGGACCTAAAACTGTAGAATGTGTCTTTCCTTGTTATGCTTTCCACAATGGGGGTTATAGATTTTTAATAGTGAAGTCTGGAGTACCTGACATGCATGTTGGTACAATTATGGAGTCCAGAGATGCTACATTTTTTACGATATTTTTCCTATGAAAGAGGAAGCTAGCACATCTAATAATGAATTGTCTGTTAATAAAGAACCTAAAGAACCTATTGTTTTGATATAACACAATGAACAAACACACGTTGAAAATCCTGATGAGGATGACAATGAAGCTCTCAGAAAGAGCAAGAGACAGAGGATTGCAAAGTCCTTTGGTGATGATTTCATTGTGTACCTCGTGGATGACACCCCTAGAACCATCGAAGAGGCATATTACTCTCCGGATGCTGACTACTGTAAGGAAGCAGTTCAAAGTGAGATGGATTCAATTATGTAGTGGTACTTGGGAAGTTGTGGAGCATCCTTATGGGTGCAAACCCGTAGGATGTAAGTGCGTGTTCAAGAAAAAACTTAGGCCGAATGGTACGATTGAAAAGTACAAGGCAAGGCTAGTGGCTAAAGGCTATACTCAGAAAGAAGGAGATGACTTCTTTGATACTTACTCACCGGTTGCTCGATTGACCACCATTCGAGTAGTACTCTCCCTGGCAGCTTCTCATGGTCTTCTCGTTCAACAAATGGACGTTAAGACATCATTCCTAAACGGAGAGTTGGAGGAGGAGATCTATACGGATCAGCCAGATTTGTTTGTAGTAGAGGGTCAAGAAGGGATGGTGTGTAAGTTAATAAAGTCTTTGTATGGCCTTAAGCAAGCACCTAAGCAATGACATGAGAAGTTTGACAGAACTTTGACGTCAGTTGGCTTTGTTGTGAACGAAGCCAACAATTGCGTGTACTATCGCTATGGTGGGGGCGAAGGAGTGATCTTGTATCTGTGCATAGATGACATACTTATATTCGGGACAAACTTTAATGTGATTAAGGAAATCAAATAGTTTTTGTCTCAAAATTTTGAGATGAAAGATTTGGGAGAGGCTGACGTGATCCTAAATATTAAACTAGTAATAGAAGGGGATGGTGAGGTTGTCCTTACACAATCTCATTATGTGGAGAAAGTCTTGAGTTGTTTTGGTTACAATGACTCCAAGCCAGCTCCAATGCCTTATGATGCTAGTAAAATATTGCGGAAGAACAAAAGAATAATGAGAAATTAGCTGAGATACTCCCAGATCATTGGTTCACTAATGTACCTAGCTAGCGCTAAGAGACCCGACATCTCGTTTGCTGTGAGCAAACTGAGCCAGTTTGTGTCAAATCCGGAAGATGCTCAATGGGATGGTCTTGAATGGGTAATGCATTTTCTGAAAGGTACTATGGACTATGGGATTCACTATACTAGGTACCCTAGGGTACTAGAGGGTTACAATGATTCAAATTGGATTTCTGATGCAGATGAGATTAAAACCACAAGTGGATATGTGTCTACACTTGGAGGTGGCGCTGTCTCCTGGAAATCTTGCAAGCAGACCATCTTAACGAGGTCAACTATGGCGGCAGAACACACTACATTAGACACCGCTACTGTTGAGGCTGAATGGCTTCGTGATCTCCTTACGGATCTGCAGTAGTTGAAAAACCAATATCGGCTATCCTCATGAATTGTGATAATCAAACTGTGATTGTCAAGGTGAATAGTTCAAAGGATAACATGAAGTCCGCTGGGCATGTAAAGAGGCGGCTGAAATCTGTCAGGAAAATGAGAAACTCTGGAGTGACAGCCTTGGACTACATCCAAACGGCTAAGAACCTGGCGGATCAATTCACAAAGGGTCTTTCACGTAATGTGATAGATAATCCATCCAGGGAATTGGGCTTGAAACTCATTTGTGTTACTCAATAGTGGTAACCTGTCCTATGTGATCGGAGATCCCGTAAATAAGGATGGTGAAACAAGCTATTGTTTATCTAAGAGAAGAGAACCTTTGAAAAGGCTCATTCCAATGGAGGTGCATTTCTCTTCTAAATATGTATGGCAGGTTGGTGAAAACCTTAATGTGATCCGAGTGGCTCAATGAACTGTGGATGGCGAACACCTATATGGGTTCGATTGCTAGTCACAATCTATGAGATAGGGTGAACTCTAGATACCCATGAAAGGCACCGAGTATGACTTATACACTCCAACCCGAGGGGATGCTTATAGCGGCCTAGTACTGACAAAGGGCTCTAGTCAAGCTTGTTTGCACGAAACTGCCAATTCAAGGCATAGTCCATCGGTCAGTTGCGAATAAGTGTAGCTTTTGCACCAGGTGGATGTTCAACTTAATAGTCTCCGCCACAAGGCTGGTATATCAAAACAACATGTGAGTCAAGAGCATTTTCTTGTGTACCTTAAAATTCTTGGTGGGGATTGTTGGATTAATTGGGCCTTGGCCCGTTTTAGTCTCAATTAATCAAAGAATTAAAAGGTCCACTAATAAATGCTAGGGAGTTAAATCCCGTATGGAGGGTCAAAGGGAATCCTAACCAACTTAAAATGGTGGACCAATTGTGGACCATTTGTGAATCTGGTAAAAGGAGAAGGGCATGCCACACGCGCACTCGTGTTCGTGCTCGTGCCGTCCGCTACGCTTTGCATGTGAGGTAAGGTGGATGTTTTGCCACTAACGACAGTCATCAAGTCATAGACGTTACTGCCATCATAGGGGACAATAACTGATAGCCGTTACTGCCACAATGAAAGGAGTAACTGACAAGGCTAGTAACTGACGCTTAATGGCATTATGGCTGTCAAGAGTGTCTAGGTTCATCCCCTCTCTCTTACCCTGTGCGCCTATAAAAGGAGGCATCTCTCCTAGGCACATACACACTCTCTCAGGCCGTCCCTGGTACTCCATTCAGTTGACCTCTCTCTTCTCCCTCATTGTTTGCTGCTCTCTTGCATTTCCAACGTAAGCTTTGCGCGCACTCTGCTTGTGTGAGCAGAAGCCTCCAAACCACCCTACCTAGCGATCCTACTCAGGATAGGCGGACGATAAGGTTTTTGGGGAGCGTACTCATACGCGATTGCTCTCCTGAACGACTACTTCCCGGCGGCCAACTTCGTCAAGCGAACAACTACTTCCCGGTGGCCGTCCTCCTCAACTCGTACGACTACTTCCCGGCGTCCTTCTTCGTCAACTGAACGTCTACTTCCCGGAGACCCTGAACGACTACTTCCAGAAGGCCGTTCGAGGGACTCCATTGCATCGACTCGCCACTGCACCGAATTAGATCGACTACTTCGAGCAAGGCCAGTGGAGGATGTCGATTCCTCCAACTAGTTACGGCGCATCCGGTGCCTCCGGTACCGTCCCCGCCTCTGGGTACATCCTAAACCATGCTTGGTTCTGGTTTTCCATGTTATCTTGTTAATCCGGGGATTTAGCTCGAATACATGCACATCGTCTATTATCACAAGATCACTCACCGTAATCATGATTTTGTTGTTAATTTCTAGAATTAAAATATACTAAAAATTGCCTAGATATCTAACAGATGGCTTGTTCTATGTCCTTTGGCGCAGTGGTGACATCTCTACTTTTGATCTCAGCGGACTTGATCCCGTGGTGAATGTCATCGTGGAGCCTTTTGAAATCAGAATGCTCTTCCGTTGCCGCCAACCGCTACAAGCCATCCCTGCACCTGCAATCCTAACAGACTACGCGCCGCACGCGATAGACTTGACCATAGACCCGAACGCGAGCCCACACTCAGCGCCGTCCTGACCAACACGTACAACTCGCCAGCATGCAACGCAGACCGTTGCCTGGCTTGACCCAGAAACTACCTAAGCAGAACGTGGCCATAACCAACGTCCCAGACTCAACACTTCCTACGTGACACACACGCATGTATGCTCCCTGAACTCTACAGACTAAACACCTACACGCACGTCACGCCCACGAACACATGACGTGGTTTATTCCTAACAAAACAAGTAAAGTCATTGTGTACAAGACAGATCTCGCGGAACAAGAAATCATCAAAATAGAGGATCTGCAAGGTCATGCCCTGTTTATGGGATTCAGTAGCTCCTTCTTTGTTTCGGTGAATGATTTCCCCTCGCTATCTCCAAACTGTGTCTACCTTGTGTATGACAGTGCCAAGCTGACAACATTACTGAGAAATCCATTCTCAAGGAGGTTTTCAACTTTATCTGACTTGTCTCGCCCGCTAAATTCATGGCTCGACACGCCTCCTCCTATTTGGTTTAGGCCGGCATTTGCACTGGGGAAACAAAGGTAAATATAGATTGCCCATTACTCGCAGAAGATAATATCTGCCATGCAATTTTATAATGTTCTTTTCCTGCATACTACTAATTTTGTTAGATGTTTTCATCAATACAATTATCGCTGGAGCTTCTTTTTTTGTAATGGACGTTAAGGAGTTACAAAAACTCTAGTTTTCCTCTTCTTTATGTTATTTGCATCCCCAAGTTATTTATGATTTTTACTAGTATATTACTATACCGTGCTATCAGTTGTGACCTCTACTACTTTCACAATTACCATGTACACCAAGCCTATCATTAGACTAGTATCGCTTTTAGGAATTGGTTTGCAATGTTGCAACCCCTCAAGTTCTGTATATTTCCAACCTACTATATATTTTCTTGGGTCTTATAGCACCACAAGATCCGCAGCTGTTTGCCAAGCATTTCCTTTAGGTCAGCAACGGGAATTGCATTGTTTTCTTTTTTTTTCCTGAACTTGTCACCTATGGGGTTGTGGTATTATATAAGTCCTTCCCAAAAGCAATGATGGATCAGCAACAGACAATCACTGAGCAACAATCAACAGTAAGATACTGGACGGTGGATTAAAATACTGCATTACGCTGTTGGCCATTTGATAGAAATTCTTGGCAATAGCGCTGTGAATCTTGTAGAGTATCAGCATTGCTTGCTGTTGGTCCTGCATTGCTGCTGCTATTACCTTGTGAAAAGTTAATGCATATCACAACTCTAGAATTTATTATGTGATTCAAATGAGGTGAGCTATTGCACTCCTGAAAGTCAGGCACATTTTCAGTTGGAGCTCCGACTGGAGTTTGTGATTGCTGATGGTTGCTGGATTGTTATGAATTCAGTAATTTACATAGTGTTGTATACTTTTATCTTTCTAGTGATGGAACTTAAGGATATGCACATCAATTGATTTGATTGTTTGTTTTGAAGTCAAATCATCCTGTTTTTATCTGATGCAAATATACACTAATAGCTTCTCTGTTTTTTCCCCTCTAGGTCCTGTTGACGACAAGCTGACTGCTGTACACTGATGCCATTAATTATGTTCTTCTTGAGGCCTGTTTTGTAATGATCCGGCTAATAATCAGTTGTGTCTGGGCAAGCTAGGTAGATAACTGGAATAAGTGAAATTTTACTTGGTGCCAAAAGATATGCCTATATTGAAAAAAATATCATTGATCTCTGCTTTGCCAAAAGATATGTGCCTGATTTTGTGAAAAGATGCTGGCCAATTATAAAACAAGATTTTTATGATCTCTGCTTTGCTTTTCAAGAGGGTTCTGTATGCTTGCAGACTCTGGTTTTGCCCCTCAAATTCTTTTGACGGGACGCTGACTGCTGTACACTGATGCCATTAATTATGTTCTTCTTGAGGCCTGTTTTGTAATGATCCGGCTAATAATCAGTTGTGTCTGGGCAAGCTAGGTAGATAACTGGAATAAGTGAAATTTTACTTGGTGCCAAAAGATATGCCTATATTGAAAAAAATATCATTGATCTCTGCTTTGCCAAAAGATATGTGCCTGATTTTGTGAAAAGATGCTGGCCAATTATAAAACAAGATTTTTATGATCTCTGCTTTGCTTTTCAAGAGGGTTCTGTATGCTTGCAGAGTATAAATCGTCCCTTCATAACTTTGTTGCCCAAAGTAGATGCTCCCAGAACTGCCTAAGAATTTAGGCCCATTTCTTTGCTGAACATCTCTGTCAAAATCATTACAAAGTTGTTGGCTAACAGATTGCAATTAGTCATCACTGAGTTAGTCCACAAAAAGTCAATATGGTTTTATCAAAAGCATAATTATTCAAGATTCCTTGGCATGGTCTTTTGAATATCTACATTTATGTCATCAGTCGAGAAAGGAAATTGTAATTCTTAAATCGGACTTTGAAAATGCATTTGATAAAGTAGAACATGAGGCAATGCTAAGAATCATGCAGGCCAAAGGGTCTGGGCAACAATGGACAGCTGGATGAGGGACATTTTTTCATCAGGGACTTTAGCAGTTCTTCTAAATGGCGTTCCAGGGAAAACATTCCATTATCGAAGAGGTGTCAGGCAAGGTGACCCTCTGTCTCCCCTTCTATTTGTCCTGGCAGCCGGTCTGTTGCAAACTCTTGTGAACCAAGCAAGGATCCAAGGACGTCTCTCCCTGCCCATTGCTCTGAATTATTCACAGGACTTCCCCATTTTGCAATATGCTGATGACAGCCTAGTGATCATGGAAGGCTGCCTCAACCAATTACAAGTACTCAAAGATATCCTGTCCACTTTTGCTACTTTGACTGGCCTTAAAGTTAACTTGTCCATGTCCATGTTGGTCCCTATACATGTCCAGGAAGAAAGAGCAGATGTCTTAGCTCAAGCTTTTGGCTGCACCCTTGGTTCCCTGCCATTTACATATCTTGGATTGCCCCTGAGTCTCTCAAAACCAAGTGTGGCTGACTTCTGGCCAATGGTCTCCCGCTGTGAAAAGAGACTGGGGTATACTTCCTCCTTTTTGTCACAAGTAGGAAGATTAGAACTTACCAACTCCATATTTTCAGCCCTGCCAACATTTTAAATGTGCACCTTCAAATTGCACAAGACAGTGATTGCACAGGTGGACAAATTTCGAAAACACTGTTTGTGGAGGGGAGCAGAAGCCAATGCTAAGAAACCACCAAAGGTGCTTGGGAAATGGTATGCCTGCCCAAAGCAGAAGGGGGTCTAGGAGTGCTTAATTTACAGACCCAAAATGAGGCACTCTTGATCAAACACATGCACAAATTCTTCAATAAGCATGACCTTCCTTGGGTGCATCTGATATGGGAGAAATACTATGGTCATGGTAAATTACCAGGTCAAGTATTCAAAGGTTCCTTTTGGTGGAAAGATATTATCAGTTTATTGGATAAATTCAAGGGGCTTACTTCTGTCAACATATGTGATGGCTTGAGTTGTGCATTATGGTCTGACCTGTGGAATGGGTAGCTGCCAAGTCTCCAATTCCTAGAGTTGTTCTCATTTGCCAGAGATGCACACATATCTGTCAATGCAGCGCTCCAGTCCATGTCATTGGATCAGCTCTTTCATCTACCTCTATCAGCACAAGCATACAATCAGTTACAGTTCCTTTTGCAGCAGTTGGATGCTATTCACCTAGAGGAAAATCATGACATATGGGTATATATCTGGGGCTCTCCACTGTTTTCGTCTTCCAAAGCCTACAAACACCTTACTCGGCATGCTCATCCTCACCCACTGTTTAAAGGAATTTGGAAATCTTGTTGCCAGCCAAAGCTTTAGGTGTTTTTTTGGCTACTTTTAAAAGACAGGCTGAGCACATGGAGTCTACTATGCCGTCGTAATATGGTTTTGGCATCATATAGTTGTGTTCTTTGTAACATGTCCATGGATGAAACTGTTGATCATCTCTTCCTTTCTGTCCGTTTGCGCTGTAGTTCTGGTCCTCCATGGGGCTCCAGTGTCAGCCTCAGCTTGGTCTAGCAGATGCCTTGGCAATGCTCAAACAATAGCTCTTGGTATCATTTGTGATGGAGCTCCTAATATGCACATGTTGGGCCATCTGGATGGCAAGAAATGACCTCATTTTCAAAGCAGTGCCACCAAGTATTCGGTCAAGTCGGAATTTTCTCAAACAATAACTTGTATGGGTTGTCATACGTGCAAGATCAAGTCTTTCTCCTTTGATTGCCCAATGGATCGAAGTTTCGTTGTAATTTTCATCATCTTTTTTGTTAGTTTTTTTGTCTCGTGATTTCCTGAATGTAACTGCTTGTTCCTTTAAATTTATCAATATATAATCAGCAGGGGAGACCCTCCTGTTCCTTCAAAAAAAATCATTGATGCCCCCGCCCTTGGTTGCACACGCCTCATGTACTTCAAAGAACAGCACACACACCTGCTATAATTGGTTTTGCCAATGTCTTCAACCCTTGCCAATGTTTTCAACCCTAACTTTCGGGGCCTTGTTCTGCGATTATGGGATGTGCTTATTGCTCATCCATCTATCGTTATACTAGTGAAGCGAATAAAGAGAAACAACCTTTAGATATAGCATGGTTTCAAAAGCTAGCGGTTTGTAGGCCTTATTTGTTTGAGCTTCTGGATATTTCCTCAGCGTGAAAGGTGAAAAGCTCAAACAAATAATGAATTTGTCATGCAGTTTTTAGAAAGTCATAAGCTTAGATTAACTGAGTTTATATATATAACTGAAAAGCTCAGTTCTGATGTTAAAAATATTTTCTAAAAGCTATTTTGGGCTTTCTAGAAGCAAAAGCCACTCCAAAAACTCCAAAAGTTACAGCTCAAAGGACCCTTCGGAGTGCAATTTCAACACGTTAAACTGTCGTTACAAATGGTTATATCTCTTTCTCATAGGACATTTAAAGTTTGGACCTTACCAGACCAAAAACGCTCCTACATTTCCTGCTTTCACTCACGAACAATGAAAGAACCATCGCCATGAATCGAATGGTCTGGTGCTCCCCTTCTTTTGGAGGAAAACTTGATCGATTGTGCTGGTCCTCAAGTCACTGAAACAATAGGTGGGAATCTCTTGAAGCGTATCAGGGCAACATAAGGCCAAATCAGTGCCTATAAAGTATACCCGATTCCCTTTGGACCTGTCATCATCGTCAGGAAAGAGGGTAAGGGACTTCGAGCAGCAACAGCCGACGAAGAGAGCTTGGCCACCGTCCAAGTTCTTCACCTCGGACCAGCCACCTGCGATCAAATCCGCCTTGAATACCTTCAAGGTAACCTTCTTCAGGAGCTTATCCTTGGAACCACCGATACGCACCATTAGCAGATTGCCGCACGACACAACGAGATAGTTCATGGCGTAGTAGACCTCATCCAGCCTATTCGTCACTGGAGCTCCATCCTTGATTGCATGCTCTACATGCCATGCCTTTAGCTTCCTGGCTGTGCTGTCCTCGACGAGATCATGGACTATGAGCTCCTCATTAATCGTAAGAGCGTAGAGCTTTCCCCGGAAGAAGGCTATGTCCACGTACCACCACCCCCAGCTGCTGTCCGCACTACCAGAATGCTTCACATCCGCCCGCCTCCTCCGCCTCGGCCATTTTTGGACCCGGTGCTGATGGGGCTTCAGCACCGGGTCCAACGGCTAGGAGCGGGGGCGGCGCTGCGGGGTGTCAGGGCGGATACATTAGCACCGGGTCGTGGCAAGACCCGGTGCTAATGCCCCCCCTTTAGCACCGGTTGCAGCCAGCAACCAGTGCAAATGTGCCCGAGGCCATTTAGCACCGGTTGCAGGGTTGCTGGCTGCAACCGGTGCTAATTGGTGCACATTAGCACCGGGTCGTGGCAAGACCCGGTGCTAATGTCTTTTATTTAGCACCGGGTGCAGCCAGCAACCGGTGCGAAATGGCCTCGGCACATTAGCACCGGTTGCTGGCTGCACCCGGTGCTAAAGGGGGCACATTAGCACCGGGTCTTGCCACGACCCGGTGCTAATGTCTTTTGTATAGCACCGGGTCTTGCCACGACCCGGTGCTAAAGGGTGCACATTAGCACCGGGTCTTGCCACGACCCGGTGCTAAAGGGTGCACATTAGCACCGGGTCTTGCCACGACCCGGTGCTAATGTCTTCGCCCTGGCACCCCGCAGCGCCGCCCCCGCTCCTAGCCGTTGGACCCGGTGCTGAAGCCCCATCAGCACCGGGTCCAAAAATGACCGAGGCGGAGGAGGCGGGCGGATGTGAAGGATTCTGGCAGTGACTGACAGCGACGGGTAGCCCCGCGGGGGAGTGGGATTTGAAAGTCCAAAAAAAAACGCGTGCGGGATGACTTGCCCAGGCCTGGTACGAATTGTCTTGCCAAAGGAAGCCATAAGTTATGAAAAGCAGTGCTCGAAGGTCAAACTGCTCCTGCTTGTCCTCATCCCACACGCTAACACCTTCATTCTTCCACAGCTGCAAAAGTTCGTCAACCAATGGTCTTAGGTACACATCAATGTCGTGGCCAGGTTTCTTTGGGCCTTCGATGAGCACTGGCATCATAATGAACTTCCGCTTCATGCAGAGCCAGGGGGGTAGGTTGTAGATACAAACAGTCACGGGCCAAGTGCTATGACTACTGCTCATTTCACCAAAAGGGTTCATGCCATCGGTACTTAAACCAAGCCTAACATTCCTCGCATCAGCATCAAACTCTGGGAATGCTCTGTCGATGTTCCTCCACTGGGATCCATCGGCGGGGTGTCTCAACATGCCATCCTGCTTACGTTCTTCTTTGTGCCAGCGCATCAGTTTGGCATGGTCTTTGTTCCTGAACAAACGCTTCAGACGGGGTATCAGAGGGAAATACCACATCACCTTCGCAGGGATTTTTTTCTTAGAACGCTCTCCCCCAACATCACCAGGGTCGTCCCGCCTGATCTTGTATCGCGCGCAGGTGCAAACCGGACAACGATCCAAGTGTTCGTACTGTCCGCGATAGAGGATACAGTCATTAGGACACGCATGTATCTTCTGCACCTCCAAACCGAGAGGGCAAACAACACGTTTTGCTTGATACGTCGTCGATGGCAATTCGTTACCCTCTGGAAGAATCTTCTTTACGAGTTTCAGTAGCTCCTCGAAACCCTTATCAGTAACACCATTTGCTGCCTTCCACTGCAGAAGTTCAAGTGTGCTACCCAACTTCTTTAGCCCCTCTTTGCAATCTGGGTACAGGTCAGTCTTGTGGTCCTGCAACATGCGCTGTATCTTTTTTAGTTCCTTATCATTGCCGCAGTCTTTCTCGGCATCACGCAACATTTGCCCGAGCCCATCAGTAGGTTCATTTTCCTGAGCAACATCTTCCTGAGCATCGCCTTCCCGAGCAACATCTTCCTCATCGGCATCACCCATTGCAGCATATGCAAAGGAACCGTAGTATTGAGCCAATAACGGAATGTCGTCATCGGCCTCGTCTTCTTCATCTTCATCCATTAGAATTCCTCTTTCACCGTGCTTCGTCCAAACAGAATAATTCCTCATGAAACCGTGCCTCATCAAATGCACCTGAAGACAACCTCTTTGTTTGTACGATTGTATATTTTTACAATGGGTGCATGGGCAGAACATGAAACCGGACGGCGTCCTGTTAGCCTCGGCGGCATCGAGAAACGTCCTAAGGCCATCACGGAAGGCCTGAGCGTGGGGGTCCCCGTACATCCATTGTCTATTCATCTGCATTATTAACCAATAACAAATATACAATACAATTTAAAGATAAAAAAATTTAATATATAAATAAATACAAATTATAATATATATTCCATTATATAAATAAATTTCTAAAACTACATTACTATATTCATTAAATATAACATTACTATAAGCCTTATAAGATTTATAAGATTTATAAGATTTTCTATTAATTTATAAGATTTTCTAGCATTTTATATTGATTTTCTAGTAATTTATAAGATTTTCTAGCATTTTATATTGATTTTCTAGTAATTTATAAGATTTTCTAGCATTTTATATTGATTTTCTAGCATTTTATATTGATTTTCTAGCATTTTATATTGATTTTCTAGCATTTTATATTGATTTTCTAGCATTTTATATTGATTTTCTAGCATTTTATATTGATTTTCTAGCATTTTATATTGATTTTCTAGCATTTTATATTGATTTTCTAGCATTTTATATTGATTTTCTAGCATTTTATATTGATTTTCTAGCATTTTATATTGATTTTCTAGCATTTTATATTGATTTTCTAGCATTTTATATTGATTTTCTAGCATTTTATATTGATTTTCTAGTAATTTATAAGATTTTCTAGCATTTTATATTGATTTTCTAGCATTTTATATTGATTTTCTAGCATTTTATATTGATTTTCTAGCATTTTATATTGATTTTCTAGCATTTTATATTGATTTTCTAGCATTTTATATTGATTTTCTAGCATTTTATATTGATTTTCTAGCATTTTATATTGATTTTCTAGCATTTTATATTGATTTTCTAGCATTTTATATTGATTTTCTAGCATTTTATATTGATTTTCTAGCATTTTATATTGATTTTCTAGCATTTTATATTGATTTTCTAGCATTTTATATTGATTTTCTAGTAATTTATAAGATTTTCTAGCATTTTATATTGATTTTCTAGCATTTTATATTGATTTTCTAGCATTTTATATTGATTTTCTAGCATTTTATATTGATTTTCTAGCATTTTATATTGATTTTCTAGCATTTTATATTGATTTTCTAGCATTTTATATTGATTTTCTAGCATTTTATATTGATTTTCTAGCATTTTATATTGATTTTCTAGCATTTTATATTGATTTTCTAGCATTTTATATTGATTTTCTAGCATTTTATATTGATTTTCTAGCATTTTATATTGATTTTCTAGCATTTTATATTGATTTTCTAGTAATTTATAAGATTTTCTAGCATTTTATATTGATTTTCTAGCATTTTATATTGATTTTCTAGCATTTTATATTGATTTTCTAGCATTTTATATTGATTTTCTAGCATTTTATATTGATTTTCTAGCATTTTATATTGATTTTCTAGCATTTTATATTGATTTTCTAGCATTTTATATTGATTTTCTAGCATTTTATATTGATTTTCTAGCATTTTATATTGATTTTCTAGCATTTTATATTGATTTTCTAGCATTTTATATTGATTTTCTAGCATTTTATATTGATTTTCTAGCATTTTATATTGATTTTCTAGTAATTTATAAGATTTTCTAGCATTTTATATTGATTTTCTAGCATTTTATATTGATTTTCTAGCATTTTATATTGATTTTCTAGCATTTTATATTGATTTTCTAGCATTTTATATTGATTTTCTAGCATTTTATATTGATTTTCTAGCATTTTATATTGATTTTCTAGCATTTTATATTGATTTTCTAGCATTTTATATTGATTTTCTAGCATTTTATATTGATTTTCTAGCATTTTATATTGATTTTCTAGCATTTTATATTGATTTTCTAGCATTTTATATTGATTTTCTAGCATTTTATATTGATTTTCTAGTAATTTATAAGATTTTCTAGCATTTTATATTGATTTTCTAGCATTTTATATTGATTTTCTAGCATTTTATATTGATTTTCTAGCATTTTATATTGATTTTCTAGCATTTTATATTGATTTTCTAGCATTTTATATTGATTTTCTAGCATTTTATATTGATTTTCTAGCATTTTATATTGATTTTCTAGCATTTTATATTGATTTTCTAGCATTTTATATTGATTTTCTAGCATTTTATATTGATTTTCTAGCATTTTATATTGATTTTCTAGCATTTTATATTGATTTTCTAGCATTTTATATTGATTTTCTAGTAATTTATAAGATTTTCTAGCATTTTATATTGATTTTCTAGCATTTTATATTGATTTTCTAGCATTTTATATTGATTTTCTAGCATTTTATATTGATTTTCTAGCATTTTATATTGATTTTCTAGCATTTTATATTGATTTTCTAGCATTTTATATTGATTTTCTAGCATTTTATATTGATTTTCTAGCATTTTATATTGATTTTCTAGCATTTTATATTGATTTTCTAGCATTTTATATTGATTTTCTAGCATTTTATATTGATTTTCTAGCATTTTATATTGATTTTCTAGCATTTTATATTGATTTTCTAGTAATTTATAAGATTTTCTAGCATTTTATATTGATTTTCTAGCATTTTATATTGATTTTCTAGCATTTTATATTGATTTTCTAGCATTTTATATTGATTTTCTAGCATTTTATATTGATTTTCTAGCATTTTATATTGATTTTCTAGCATTTTATATTGATTTTCTAGCATTTTATATTGATTTTCTAGCATTTTATATTGATTTTCTAGCATTTTATATTGATTTTCTAGCATTTTATATTGATTTTCTAGCATTTTATATTGATTTTCTAGCATTTTATATTGATTTTCTAGCATTTTATATTGATTTTCTAGTAATTTATAAGATTTTCTAGCATTTTATATTGATTTTCTAGCATTTTATATTGATTTTCTAGCATTTTATATTGATTTTCTAGTAATTTATAAGATTTTCTAGCATTTTATATTGATTTTCTAGTAATTTATAAGATTTTCTAGCATTTTATATTGATTTTCTAGTAATTTATAAGATTTTCTAGCATTTTATATTGATTTTCTAGTAATTTATAAGATTTTCTAGCATTTTATATTGATTTTCTAGTAATTTATAAGATTTTCTAGCATTTTATATTGATTTTCTAGTAATTTATAAGATTTTCTAGCATTTTATATTGATTTTCTAGTAATTTATAAGATTTTCTAGCATTTTATATTGATTTTCTAGTAATTTATAAGATTTTCTAGCATTTTATATTGATTTTCTAGTAATTTATAAGATTTTCTAGTAATTTATAAGATTTTCTAGTAATTTATAAGATTTTCTAGTAATTTATAAGATTTTCTAGTAATTTATAAGATTTTCTAGTAATTTATAAGATTTTCTAGTAATTTATAAGATTTTCTAGTAATTTATAAGATTTGGATTAGTTGCACCGGGGGGGAAACCCGGTGCTAAAGGGCTTTCCCACCCGGTGCAGATGTCGATCATTCTGGTAGTGATCTTTGATAAGTTTTTCACATAGCTGATTAGTCGTCTCCTCCGCCGAAGAGGTCTCCGTCTCCTCCGCCGAAGAGGTCTCCGTCTCCTCCGCCGAAGAGGTCTCCGTCTCCTCCGCCGAAGAGGTCTCCGTCTCCTCCGCCGAAGAGGTCTCCGTCTCCTCCGCCGAAGAGGTCTCCGTCTCCTCCGCCGAAGAGGTCTCCGTCTCCTCCGCCGAAGAGGTCTCCGTCTCCTCCGCCGAAGAGGTCTCCGTCTCCTCCGCCGAAGAGGTCTCCGTCTCCTCCGCCGAAGAGGTCTCCGTCTCCTCCGCCGAAGAGGTCTCCGTCTCCTCCGCCGAAGAGGTCTCCGTCTCCTCCGCCGAAGAGGTCTCCGTCTCCTCCGCCGAAGAGGTCTCCGTCTCCTCCGCCGAAGAGGTCTCCGTCTCCTCCGCCGAAGAGGTCTCCGTCTCCTCCGCCGAAGAGGTCTCCGTCTCCTCCGCCGAAGAGGTCTCCGTCTCCTCCGCCGAAGAGGTCTCCGTCTCCTCCGCCGAAGAGGGGACGCCGCACTAAGGCCTCTGCCCCCACTCCACCAGCGAAGAAGGCGCGAAAAACTAGAGAGAAGCCCGCACCAGAGAAAAGAGCGGGTGAGAAGACTCTAGAGGAGCTCGAAGCCTCGGTCAAAGCAGACACAAAGAGGCAAATGGCCGAGTGGAGGAAAAAACTGGAGCCGGAGCCGAAGCTTGATCCCGCTGTCGTCAAGTCATTCCTCATAGTAACAGACTATGACCGCTCATTACTGAAATCTCGCCGGAAGCGGAAGGCTGTAGATAAGGAGGCGGGCCCATCCAAAAAGGTTCCTCAGCTCGGCGAGCAACCTCAGCGGCCCTTGGGTCCATTGCCATCTCTGGACGAGATTAACGTGCAACGAGTAATGGCCGAGACTGGACTATCCAGAGCGCAAGTCCTGGGGGTAGAAGAGGTGCCTGTAAACACAACGTTGGAGTGGTCGTTTAAGCTTGGCGAGCCTATGGTCCCTCATGAAATGGAGAGCAAGCTACAGACGAAGATGCGCCGATTCCATGAGTGGTACTTGGAAGAATCAAGAAGGAATAAACAGCGCATGATCAAAGTAGGCGTGAAGGACCATGATTTCTACAATGGTGACGAGGATTGGGTCTGGCTGAGGTTTCAGGATATGTATGAGCTGTACCACCGCGACTCCATGGACGTGGATTTGATCACCTGTTGGACACTGTAAGTACTTTGTTGTTGCTTATAATTCACAGTTTGAAAACAATAATTCCAATCTATGCTGACGCGGGCTTTATTATATATGTAATTTGTGTAGGCCGCCTCTGCTAAGAAATCAAAACGATCGACCACGAAGAAGCTGAAGGATGTCAAGTTACACATCACCCGAGTGGAGGATGACGGAGAGCCAGTTGAGCCCCCAAAAGTGGCCAAGAAATTTGTATCTCAGTGCGGGGTAATTGTACGGGACAATGTGCCCATTAGTATCAGAAAATCGAGTGAGTACATACACAGGCTTCTTCTTATACTGTCTGTGTACTATTTCATTTCTGATTATAATGTATACATGTATACAGATTCCACTGGATCCTAATAATATTGTGTCCTAACCGGGGTGTCGTGAACGTCTTTGATTCATTGCATACTCCAAAAGAAAAACTACAGAACATCATGGACATGATGACAAGGTGATGTATATTTTCCCCTACTTAATTCACCCCTTACACTCGCAATGACTTAACTCAATTTTTTTGTTCGCAGGGCCTGGAATCAATTTCGTCAAGAACACACGGGTAATTCAGGACCAATGCTAAAGTCTGGCAATGTGGATTTTATTGGCCTAACATGTACGGAGATGCTAAGGAGTTTGTTAGAAGATGCCAGCGTTGCCAGAAGCATGGAAATATAAATACTAGAGATGCCATGCCACTCACCAGAAACCTTCAAGTAGAAATCTTTGATGTTTGGGGGATCGACTTCGTGGGTCCTTTCCCCAACTCAGGAGGCTATAAGTTATAAACACATTTCCATTATTATTAAGTGCACAATTATTGTCTCCAACTCGGCGGATTAAATATCTTTCAATTATTTGTAAATTATACATGTTCAGGCTGAAGGAAGAGTCCCTGGAGCTAGAAAGAATTGACGCAATTGCAGAACAGCTCGTCGGATGGATCTGGGACGAGGTCGTCAATCCCCGAGGAGAATACTTCTCGCCAGTACTGGAGGACGTGCCGGACAGTGCAACAAGATAGTCGTCAATCTTAATTAAGTAGAAAATACAGTTTAAATATATATAACTCGAGTTGACATGCATGAATATCTACTTTTGTAATATATATGTCTTCTATTTTGATGAAATGTCAGCTAGTATGAATATAGAGTCGGCCGAATACGCATTAGAATACACGTATTAGAATATATACGTATATACACGTATATAGACGTGCATGCATGGCTACTGAAAAAAGCAAAAAAAAAAAAGAAATCCGGGGTCTTTAGCACCGGTTTCAGGCAGCAACCGGTGCTAAAGGCAGGCCCTTTAGCACCGGGTGCAGCCACGACCCGGTGCTAAAGGGCCTGCTACCGGCGCTGCGGGGCAGGCCCTTTGGCACCGGGTCGTGGCTGCACCCGGTGCTAAAGGGACCCTTTAGCACCGGTTATTCAACCCGGTGCTAAAGGGGTACCCCTTTAGCCTCGGTTTAGTTGCACTGGGTGGGAAACCCGGTGCTAAAGGGCTTTCCCACCCGGTGCAGATATCAACTATTCTGGTAGTGCCGGTGGGCAAATTGACCATGAGACATCGCCCGGCTGGTAGAATGCAACCACGCTACCAATCCCACGCATTCCGGCGACAAGGTTAGGCGAGCATACGATCATATTCCGTGGGTACGGGAAGTCATCGTTAGAGTACCCCTTAGGAAAGGGGCATTCAGGTATCTCTATGGTTTTTCTGGAGGAAGGGTTGATCAAGAAGAGCCAGCTATCGGAGCACCTGAGGCAGTTCGCCGGGAAGGTCTTGAGTTCACCACCGGGGAGGCTTTGGAAGAAGCGACCCTTAAAGCTACATAGCCACGGCAGTGCTAGCGGCAATGGCTGTTGCGTGGCGAGGCGCCACTGGCGGCAGACAGAACCAAAGCTCAGGCGGTCATCGTGGGACAGCAGCCGGCAGAGGATGAGGCCGGCGAGCTCCGGCGGTAGGTCAGACCAGATCGCCATGCGTTGTTCCACCAATTCAGCTGGGACCAATATGACGCGATCATCAGCTGGAGAAAAGATCTATCAGCTAAGACGATATCATGGAAAGGTAGATGTGTGCCATATATGGGCAACCTTACATATCCCCTGTGGCAAGCCATATTGGTAGAGTTGGACTCTGATCTACGTACCGTATATCGACAAATACAATATGAGGTGTGCCCCAACTCGGCATCGGGATCTTGAAGTCCAATCTAAATACTGGACCATGAAAACTTTCACAAAATATCTGGAAACTTGATGGTAAAGACCCAACTTCGTTGCAATGGAATCTGGAAATACTACATACTGCCTTATAAAAATGTGCTTCATCTTTCAGTTTTAGCCGGTGTTCAGAATTTCGGCCGAAACCGACGAATTTCGGTCCTACCGGTATGGGCCGGTACTGTTTCCATACCGGTAATACCGGTTATTTTTCGGTATTGTTTCCTCTAAATTGCAGTTACATTTCATCCAAAATTCATAAATATACCAGACCTAGAACTTGATGGTTAACACAAGAACACAAGACATGAGGATTTAGACAGGTCCAGGCCGGTAGTATAGCGTAATACCCTACATCATGTATTGCTTGAGACTTCTTAGTAGTCTCTTCTAGTCTGTCAATCTAAGGCAAGTCTCCTAGTCGATTACAATATGAGAGTCTAGTAGGATTATTCGAGTAGTTCTACTAGGACTCAGTGAAACGAACCGGATTCCCAATTACGAGAATCTAACTCCATGTACCATTGTAATAGTCCCAGAATCAACAGCTATGACGTACAGAACTCATTTCAGCATAATTTCACATCTAGACATCGATTAAGGTCCTCAAACATGATATACATAACATAGCAGTCTGATACAAGCCCTTTGGGCTAAACAACAATATGAAAATAGCTATGGAGTGATAGCTAGGATCTTCTGGTGCTTCCGGATTTCACCTCCACAAGCATCCTTGAGCCATCATGGTTGAACTCGTGGTTGGGGTCTTCTCCTAAGTACCCAAAGTCTGTCCCCAAGGAAATGGGACAGGTCCACGTCACCAACCATATATGCAGCAAGCTTTAAAGTAGACTATTCTAGTAATAAAATATTCAAGGAATATAAGCTTGAGTTTCCTATACGCAAAACAGCAATATAACCAAGTTCTCTCATCTCCTACTCCTTCCTCACATACACTCACCAACTCCATCCACCATTATCACATCCAGATCAGGCTCGTCCTGCCGCAACAGGTTCCCGCGAAAACATCCGCCAACTCCTTTCACTCACTAGTCGACACGGTGAGCTCCCTCCCCACCTGTCTCAACAGCACGCTGGTCCAACCTCTCATATCCGAGATCAAGGTGAAGGTAAGAAAGCAGATTCCTATGCTAATCTGAATGGATCAGATGCGATATCATCCGTGACCGAGGACGTGGCTATACATGTAGTTTAAACTCTGTAGAGCTTGTACTACAGGACCCATCTGGGCTGCAGACGTTAGCTAGCTGTCTTGAGACACAGCCCACAACAAAGACCCTAAGAAGTAACGGTACCATCTTGCTTCCCTGGGCTTGAGAAACATCCGAACTAACATATGCCCCAGGGGTGTGAAACCTTCCCACCGGGGGGCCAGCGGAAGGCTGTGGTATATCGGGGAGAGTACGCCACAATGTGTCCCCCTTACACAAATCATGCTGGAATCTCCTAACAGTTGTGGTACCACACTTAATAAGCTTGCTAGAACCCTCCCCATTCCGGGTAGATGGTGAGCACTGTAATTCCCACTTCTGAAAGCATTCTGATGCGGCCCTTAATTGTCGGTAAAGTGAGTATCATCATCAAAGCGTATCTGCCGCAACGGTCCGCAATCCGCATCCATGACAGGTATTTCACCCAAACTCCTCAAAAGTATCCAAAGGTTGTACCGCCACAAGTACTCCGTAGGAACTGCCCGAGTGTAGTTCCCAAGCACCCCAATCAAAAGATCGGGTTGTTATCACTCGCCTCCACCGCCTAGCTTCTCTAACTTCACCCAAGCCACCCAACTCACGCCAAGAGTAATCAATCACAACCATCCCAACACATGCAAGTGTAGCATCTATATAAAGTGGATAACAGGGTAGTAAGGTAACAAGATTGATAAAAGGTAGTGTACGGCATATCATCATCATGCGAGTAAAGTAAAGCGCTAGCATTCTAGTTGCATGTCTAATAAGTATTTTAGAGATAAGTTGGGCGTGAATTCCTCCTCGTCAAGGTAGTTGGGGTAGTAGTCGACCTCCTCTTGACTCTCCGGAGCTCCTAAAGTCGCGGAAAGAAAATAAGAATGGAGAATACTAGCAAAGAAACAACAAAACAACAAAGCAAGAAGACCTATATAATACCAAACTCTATACTAACATATAGATCATGATTTTAGAAAAATATAGAAACTGGTTTCATATTTTTCTGAGCTTCGGTTAATTTATTAAGATTTTTCAAAGATTAAAACAATTTCTAAATTTTATTTAATTGCAAAAAAGACAAAACAGCACACAGGGACACATGGCAACACCTGGACGTGCCACGTGTCAGCCAGCCAACAACACTGACATCATGCTGACGTCATCAGTGGGGTCTGCTTTGCTGATGTCAGCTCAGGTCCTGCTGACGTCAGCGTTGACCAGTCAATGGTTAGCGGTCAAGTTAGTTAGTGGCCCCCACATGTCAGCCTAAGCTAGACTATGGCAGGTGGTGCCCGGTGGTCAACGACTTTTTTTTATAAGCGAAAGTTTATTAATCTTAGCCAATTACATCGAGAAGATACAATTACACTAAGATCATTCCCGGCCTCTAGATAGCTAAGATACACACAACCTAAAGGAGAAAATAAAACGGAACATAAACGATATGACATAAAAAATTATGTCAAAGCAGACTATCCATGCGACTTAACTTTCAGTTTCATACACAAATAATGCAGCATATGGACTACGAGGTAGGCTCTCTAAAAACAACGCCTCCAACAAGGAAACAGCACGTGCACGAGCCATCGTTGCCATGATCCAACCACTTAAGATCAGATCATCGATTTTCACCGTAGAGAGCAATCCATTGAGCTCCAAGCAATGCTTCAGCAAGACCATTGTCAGGTACAACCAACTAAGGACAGACCTGAGGATTTCTCCCTAGAGTCGAGAAATCTGAACCAAAAAAGGTATCACCAATTCCAAGCCCATCAATGCTACTTCCACCATCTTACCGAGCCAATACACCCATACTACCCAATCATGACCAACAACGATCAACCATAACCAATAGGCACACGCGCAACATCCTCAAGATCCATCAATTGATGGGATCCATCACGCATGGACGGGCACCAACTACTGCTAGGCCATGCCACCGTGGGGCTTCGGCTTGGCCAGGTGCGTGTGTGCGGGCTCACGGTCATCCGCAGCCCGCGGCACGGCCTTGGCTCATGCGCGGTGGCTGGCGTTCAGGTCCGCGGCGGCCTCGGCTGCAAGAAGGCGACGGCGGCTGCACAAGGGTGAGCAGTGGCGACGAAATCGCAAGGCTGGGCCTACTCTGGGCGAAGGCGCTCGCAAACGCGGGGTAAGCTCTGGGCTTTCCTGCGCCACTGCCACAACGTGCGCGTGCATGCCACGCAGTCTCGGTGCGCGGCTACGCCATGGCGGCCTGGGATAGCAAGGCTACGACGGCTGTCTGCGGCGAGGGGTTCCTGCAAGAAGAGCTCGGCTCGAAGGCCGACACACAGAGGCTAGCACGGCGGCAAGCATGGCTCGACTACCAGTGCAAGGCAAGAGAGGCTAGGCGATGCGGCACCCACTGAGGTGCGGTTAAGTAGCACGTCGCAAGCTCGGGGTAGACTCGCGGTTCAACAGTGACACGCTCCAGCTCCGGCTCATGGTGGCGGTGCTCCGGCTTCTCCCTCCGACGGCGACGATGACGACTTGTGGCTCGGCCCGGGCGGCTTCTCCTCCTCCTCAGGCTTCCCTTCCTCCACTCCCTCTCTCCCTCTCAACGTGGCGGTGGTGGTGTGGGGGAAACCCTAGAGGTGACTAGGGCAGGGAGGAGCATCTGTCGTGGCTTTAATAGGGCGGCCGCTAGGGCTTGGCGAAGGCGCGGACGGCAGGAGATTTTCGGCGTTCGTGTCTTTACACACGGCATGCATCCCCGAGCCTCAAGGGAGTGTGCAGCTGTTGGCGGTCATTACGGACCGATTTCCGACCTCCAACCGAGTATAAACAAACACAATGGAATCACACACCATAGATATAGGGATTATTTCTGATCATTTCCACAAGTTTTGGTGTTTATTCGATTCCAGGAGGCTTATAACTAAAGTTGAGGCAAAAAGCACATGGAATGACAAGTTCGGTCGAATCCAATCCCGAGATTCAACCGAACTCCATCCTTGAACCCGGGCTTGGATGGACCGCCACGGCTGCCGCCAACACGAACCCAGTGGACCAGAAGACGGGAGAGGCCCGAGTCCAACCTGACCGAAGCCCACCAGTCCACCGGAAGGCCTCCAACTCAGTCCAGACCTAAGTGCCGACCTCCAAACCGACTCAAGAGCTGGACCAACACGTGATGGAGGCAAGGGCAGTACAGCAGTGGGCCAGGCCCAATTCGCCCAAATCATTGGATTCGGCCGAATCCAAGAACTGCCCAAAAACCGACCCTGAGCAAGGATCCAGGCCCTAGGACTCAAGGTCGGTGCACGTGCAGTTCGGCCAAACTCCCTGGTTGGCCCGAACCAGGAAATTCGCCCCAATCAGCTGGGCACCGACCTGAGGTGCCTTGGCTGCCACTCTGCCTCCCACTGTCCTTCTCCACTATAAATAGAGGTGTCCCATGCCCGGTTTCACACACAACACAATAGAGAAGTTCCTTAGCAAAGCTCTGCCACTTTCATACTTAGAAGATAGGGAGAGAGGAGAGGTGAGCGTCCGGAGAGGAGCCGGAGTGTTGGCCCCTCTTCCAGCTGTACCTCTATGGATGCGGCTCTGTTTCGAGTGATATCCGGGTCGTGTCTGGTAACTCACACACACCATAGATATAGGGATTATTTCTGATCATTTCCACAAGTTTTGGTGTTTATTCGATTCCAGGAGGCTTATAACTAAAGTTGAGGCAAAAAGCACATGGAATGACAAGTTCGGTCGAATCCAATCCCGAGATTCAACCGAACTCCATCCTTGAACCCGGGCTTGGATGGACCGCCATGGCAACCGCCAACACGGGAGATAAGTATTAACCGACTAGTGTAGGCGTGGTGCCTATACTTGAGGTTAACTTAGTTTGTCCCCGAGTCTACGTCGGTGGTAGCCGTTAGGTGGTGACAGCCCTATACGGCCTACGTAGTCCATCACGTTCGTCTCGGCCTGAAGGATCCCAGAGTGTCATAGGTTCTATTGTCCTGAAGCAAGTATCTATGTGTACCCTCTGATCCGCTCAATTAATCATTAGAGTGCCTCTATCAGACTCGTACCCTCTCTACCCTCTCATCGCTTCTCTTCCCTCTTTGTTGTTGTCATCCACTTCATCCATCCCATTCCATAACACATGGACAACTTAGTTTAGAATTAGCTCACTTCTCGTTCCCCATGGAAATTGATACCTTGGAATACTCCTGGGTGAAAGCGACATCGGTATCCATCCGCTTGCGGATTTATCTGTGGGCCGTAAGGAGTGCCAACAAGCTTTCTAGCGCCATTGCCGGGGAACGGTAGTTGTTCTGATTCCAAACCCAAGTTGTCCGTGTATCCCACCGTCCACCATATGGATTACACTCTTACCTTACGTCAACATTCGGCTCCAAAGGGCGATTGTTTGGAGCCTCCACCATCATCACATTCCATCCACACACCTGGCTATGAGCTGCGTCCCGGCTTCATAGCCATGGTTCGAGAGTAAACATTCTCATGAACGAATGTTGAGAGTCCCTATGCGCATTTACGAGAGTTTGAGCAACTCTGCTCTTGCCTCACCATATTAGGCATGACACAAGAGACGCTCAAATGGAAGCTATTCCCATTTTCATTAGCGGGAGGAGCAAAGAAATGGTACTCTCTGTCTGTCGAAAATATGGAAGGGAGCTGGGAAATCCATAGAGAAAAATTCTGCCTAAACTTCTTCCCAATTTCCAAGGCAGCCAGCCTCCAAATTGAAATCCTTACCTTTAAGCAATTAGAGGCAGAGTCGTTAGGAGCTGGCTAGGCTCGTTTCAAGCAAATTTTGGCATCCGGTCCGGACCTAGGCTTATCAGAACCTATAATTCTACAACACTTCAGCCTTGGCCTCTGTCCCGTAGCCACCACTTTCTTGAACTCCGCTTCAGGAGGGTCGTTCTCTCATTTGACTCCTAGTGAAGTGAAGATAACATTGGATCGTATCCTGGATGATACTCCCTACACTGGAGTCTATGACGAACTCCCCGATGAAGAAGAGAAGCAGCCCGAACCTGAAGAGCCTACATGTTCTCAATCCAAATCTATCAGCTCTTCCATCCCATCAGAACCTAACGCTCTTTTCGAACCATAACCATATTCTAGCCTGGACTACTATGAGCTGCTCTACACCACTCCCTATGATTTTGACGATGATCTATTCGAAGACATCG
>OAMR01000060.1:2691981-2716559 GCA_900205405.1 Echinochloa crus-galli
TCAGGCGATGGGCAGCGAGGAAGGGCGCATGCCCGCAGCCCTATGAGGCGGTCCAACTCCCCACGCCGCTCTCCGTCAGCGACGTTCAATGCCTTCACACCACTGAAGGCGATCAAGAAGCACCCTCGCTCACCATCGCCAGGGTGCCCCACTACTGGGCAGCTACGCTCGAAGTCGGCATCCTCCACAAGGGTGTTGGACTTCGCGCTCCCTGCAGTCAAGGAGGAGGGCACGAAGACGCCGGACTATACACCTGATAGTCCGCCCCGTTTCGGCATCAAGGGCCAGCACCGCCACGTGGTACGACAAGGTGTTGGTCCCGCCACTAAATTGGGACGAGCTCAGAATGACGGAGTCCTCCTAGTCCACTCCCCCGCAATGGAACCCAGAGTTCAACGCTACAGGCAGCCGCCGGTTATCAAAGGGCCGCCGGGAGAGATGGAGTTCTCCGACGAGGAGGAAGAGGAGAAGCCACCTACACTGGAGAGCCTGCGGGTGGAAATAGCATAAGCACGCCAGCGGATAAACCACCTGGAGGAGAAAGTGGCGGAAGCGGAGCTGGCGCACCTAGAGACGGAGGACAAGATGGAAGTCCTCCGCAAGGGCTTGTGCGCCAAGATCAAGAGGCTTGCCAGAGCCACAAGACACTCGGACCTTTACAACCCACCTGCAGAGTAGTGTCCTGCGGTCATCTAGTTTAGTTAGAGCACCGTTAGTTAGTTCATTAGTTTGGCTTAGTTCCTTCCTTCATTTATTTTCCCTTAGATTCATGTTTAGGGTGCTCTAGATTGTTTTCCCTTTAAATCATTTTTTCCATTTGTTTGCTGGTTGAATGAATAAAATTAGAGTTGAATGCAAAAAGAATACAATTATTGCTCCGGTTGGTCCATTTGAGCCAATCAGAGATTGCCCTATTTAACGAAAAAGATACATGAGTACAGGACGACACAGGAGCAACCCGACACGACAGAGCACGCACCAAGCCACTTCGGCCGAACTAGTGGGTTCGGCCGAACCAGCCCGGTTCGTCCCCTTCGCGCACCTACATGCTAGTTTGCACTCCTTACCCCTATCCAGCTTCTCGTGTTGTCACGTTTCGAATTATGAACTTGCACATCTCATCTAAACGAAACATTTTCGGTTTTTCTTTTATACCATGAACATGTCTATTGCTTGTCTCTAACTAAGTATCCCTTGCCTGTGAAATCCTTCATGATAGGAACCTAGGAACCCCCTGGTCTAGGTTGTTGATAAATATGATATGTCTCGATAAAACGAACCACTTGTTCACCTTACCATTCGGGAGAATTTAAATTTAAAAAATATAAACTATGTCCTGTCCTTTCATCCTATCCACTACTTCCAACTACACATATGCTTGAGAAATTTGTTCCTGAGAAATTTGTCATGGCTAGTACAATGTCTTGTCGAATTTTGATCATATTGCCCCAGGTCTATTGCAAGTACATCTATCATCAGAGTGTAGTAGAAGTCCTCATGACTTGGTGATACCCTGAAGAAAAAAAAGAGAAGAGAAGAAAGGACTCGTGAAAGTCCAAATGAAAAAAAGAAGGAAAGAAAATTCCCAAAAAGGGAAGAATAAAGAAAAGGGGTCACGAGGCTGAGGACCGACATGAACTCTACATCTTTAACTTGCAATTTGGCTAAGGGCGATGATGAGAGCTCCGGGAACCAATCTTTGACTTGACAGAGGTACATGACTTGACAAAAGATCACCACCTAAGAGAAAAAGAACATACACAAAAGGGAGTGAGTGAAAAGGAGTGAATTAAGAGAGCTGAGAGGATCAGGGATGAAAGGACAAGGACCATTTTATTTGTGAAAACCATAAAACCCCGAATGCAGGATGATCAAAGAGGACCTTGTTGTCAGAGCCGGTATGTTCATCAACCGCTCAAGATCCAAGGAGTAGCCAATTCAAACTCACAGGTATGGAGAAAAGTTTGAGATATTCAATAGGTAGTGTTCATGTCATAAAAGAACCCTTATCTTAGTCTTGCTCTTAATTCAATTTCTTTACTCGGGATGAGCAAAGATCTAAGTTTGGGGGAGCTTGTTGGCGGTCGTTACGGACCGATTTCTGACCTCCAACCGAGTATAAAACAAACACAATGGAATCACACACCATAGATATAGGGATTATTTCTGATCATTTCCACAAGTTTTGGTGTTTATTCGATTCCAGGAGGCTTATGACTAAAGTTGAGGCAAAAAGCACATGGAATGACGAGTTCGGCCGAATCCCGAGACTCGACCGAACTCCATCCTTGAACTCGGGCTTTGATGGACCGCCACGGCTGCCGCCAACATGAACCCAGTGGACCAGAAGACGGGAGAGGCCCGAGTCCAACCCGACCGAAGCCCACCAGTCCACCGGAAGTGCCGACCTCCAAACCGCCTCAAGAGCTGGATCCAGGCCGTAGGAGTCAAGGTCGGTGCACATGAATCATTGGATTCGGCCGAATCCATGAACCGCCTGAAAACCGACCCTGAGCAAGGATCCAGGCCGTAGGACTCAAGGTCGGTGCACGTGGCAGTTCGGCCGAACTCCCTGGTTTGCCCGAACCAGGAAATTCGCCCGAATCAGCCGGGCACCGACCTAAGGTGCCTTGGCTACCACTCTGCCTCCCACCATCCTTCTCCAGTATAAATAGAGGTGTCCCATGCCCGGTTTCACACACAACACAAGAGAGAAGTTCCTTAGCGAAGCTCCGCCACTTTCATACTTAGAAGATAGGGAGAGAGAAGAGGTGAGCGTCCGGAGAGGAGCCGGAGAGTCGGCCCCTCTTCCAGTTGTACCTCTACGGATGCGGCTCTGCTTCGAGTGACATCCGGGTCGTGTCTGGTAACTCTTATATCTCTTCCTAATTAATTGAGCAGTCAGTTCTACTTTTATTTACTTGCTGGTTCTTCGATCAATGCTTAGTTGATTGGTATAATTGTATACTGGTGGCTTGGCTTGGGTGCTTGTCTCTCTATAGGAGATAAGTATTAATTGAATAGTGTAGGCGTGGTGCCTATACTTGAGGTTAACTTAGTTTGTCCCTGAGTCTACGGAGGTGGTAGCTGTTAGGTGGTGACAGACCTATACGGCCTATGTAGTCCATCACGTTCGTCTCGGCCTGTAGGATCCCAGAGTGTAGGATTGGTGACACCCCTTCTCATCCCTTTTTGCGTGTCATAGGTTCTATTGTCCTGAAGCAAGTATCTATGTGTACCCTCTGATCCGCTCAGTTAATCAGTAGAGTGCCTCTATCAGACTCGTACCCTCTCATCGCTTCTCTTCCCTCTTTGTTCGTGTTGTTGTCATCCACTTCATCCATCCCATTCCATAACACTTGGACAACTTAGTTTAGAATTAGTTCACTTCTCATTCCCCGTGGAAATCGAAACATTGGAATACTCCCGTGTGAAAGCTACATCGATATCGGTCCGCTTGCGGATTTATCTGTAGGCAGTAAGGAATGCCAACAAGCTTTCTGGCGCCGTTGCCGGGGAACGGTAGCTGTTCTGATTCCGAACCCAAGTTGTCCGTGTATCCACTTACTCACGCTCGAGTTTCTTTCCACTCTGGTTACATGGAGAATGATGGAGTGGCCAATGGTGATAGTTTAGTTGGGAGTTAGAGTTGAGTCGAGCTTTGCCTCGGAGGTTCCGGAGTCGTCTTCAGAAGCTCTGGTAATAGCTCTTGTATCTTTTACTTTTCCTTTTGTAAGACTTTGAGTTATCAATATAGTTATCTTTATCTTACAACCTTTGTCACTTATAGCTTGCTTGTACTTTATTCTAGTTGCAACTATATCTTGTTTAGACTATAGTCAGTTATAGTTCTAGTGCTTGTAGTCTTGTTTAAGTCTTTGTCTTGGCTGGTTCTTCGATCTTGCTTGATATTGGAGGTGAATTGTCACCAAGAGTATTGACAAGGTTGCTTGCTCTTGCTAGCAGAGTAAGTAGTCGTTGCCTAGTGTAGGAGTGGTTCCTAGACTAGTCGGTGGCCTTAGTTTATTCCCGTCGCAACGGAGGTGGTAGCTGTAAGGTGGTGACAGCCCTTCCGGTCTTTGTAGCCCATCACGTTAGTTCCGGTCCGTAGGATTCCCCAGTTGGGAAATAGTGGCACCCCTTCTCATCCCTTTCTGTGTGTCCACCGGCTCTGTAGTCCCGAAGCAAGTATCTATCTGTACCCACTGATCCGCTCAGTTAATCAGTAGAGTGCCTCTATCACACTCGTACCCTCTCTACCCTCTCATCGCTTCTCTTCCCTCTCTGTTGTTGTTGTCATCCACTTCATCCATCCCATTTCATAACCCTTGGACAACTTAGTTTAGAATTAGCTCACTTCTCGTTCCCCGTGGAAATCGATACCTTGGAATACTCCCGGGTGAAAGGTACATCGGTATCCATCCGCTTGCAGATTTATCTGTAGGCCGTAAGGAGTTCCAACAGCGGCGCAGGGGTCACGCGTTGCGCGTGAGCGCCACGGGGAATAAGGCTCAACAACTCCTGGTTGGGCCAGATAAGCTGGCTTGCTGGGCCGTGTCTGGGCTCGCTGGAGTTGTTGGCTGGCTGCGGGTTAGGTAGCTGGGTTGGGCTAAGTTAGGTAGATTAGTTAGGTTTAGGCCCAGCTAGTTAGTTAGGTTAGGAAATTAGTTTAGTTAGTTAAATTTGAATTCACTACAGGAGAGATGCTAATCAGAGGCATCTTACAACGCCTCCGTATCACCTAAAAAATGCCTCAAAAGGCTTTACATGGCAGTTTAAAAAATGCTATGGCTTTTGATGAAGGGAAAAGTCATACCAGTCCATTTTAAAAAATCCCTCCAAAAGTCACAAGTTGAGGCATTTTTAGAATGCCTGGAAGCTTTAAGAGACATCTTTTTAACGCCTTCTATATATTATCAGGCAGTTCTTAGGACACCTTCAAATACATTATTAGGCATCTTTAAAAATGCCTAAAAGACCTTTTAGAGGCATTTTTAAATAAACAGTACCAAGCCATTTCAGCTTCACAGAGTATATACGTTCCAGATGTAATGTTAGTCACAAACCAAAGTTTCATTTCAATCACAAATTGTGCAAATGAACATTACAACTGAGAAGTCGCGAACTCGTAATACTTATAGTTCCAACTTTGCGAACCAACAAAAGACATAAAGAAACTTCACAGTTCCCATGCTCATGTTCTAATGAAGCTATAAGTGATCGACAGCAACAGTAGAATTCACTTGCTATGTGCACACATTGTTGATAGAGGCTGTCGAGATGGGATTAGCTGCCACTGGTCACCGCCTTCTTTCTTTTGACAGAATTTCCCTTGCCTACAGATGTGATGCCAGCAGCACTAGACACCTGAAATTTGTTAGCATCAATTGTTGGACTTGTTAACAAGCTAGACACCTAGAGCTTAGTAAAAGAGAAAAAAAATTTGGTCATTGGCATATGAATACATATAAGGCATACCTTAGCTGTCGGCAGGACACCGCTGCCATCATCCAGTGGCTCAACCTGCAATTTGGCCAAGAAAGTTAAAGTATGCGAATGTGCCTGAACTCAACAAGGAAATAATAACTTATGCATATATTACATTTTTTCTTGGCCAAGAAATGCATTTTCCAACCACACTTGCAAGCTTGTTAATATTTCCTTGTGAGCGGGGTAGCAAGGTTGTTTTAGAAAACATTGTATTGATAAGGACCTCAACACAATCAGCAAGTGGTTGGCCATCTATAGCTTTAGCTTTGCTGTCAGCAGCTTGGACAGTTGCGAACACTATCATACTGGTGCTCTGTGGGGAGATTAAGCCAACCTCCAACCCACGCTTAAGAACAACAAATCCACCCTACAAAAACCAACAACTCTTTTGATATGTTTCTACTTACTTGAGAAAAAACTGGTCATTTCAAAAAGGCACATCTCGCACCTTTTGAAGTGGTGTTTGAAATTTCCTTTGATTCTTATGCTTATCTTTATCCATTTGAATGGCCTTCCCTTGCAGCGGAAGACTGGGTGGAGATTTCTCCCTTTGCTGGGTTGGTTGGCCCTTTTTATTGCTGCACTGCAACTTCTAAAAGAATCAACATTGGATAAAAGAAAATAGGAAACTTTACATATTGCTGCACTGCAAGACCTCGATTTCAATGCTTTCCTTGGTTTTAACTTTGAAACTCTTGCTGACTCTAGTTGAGGTCGGAGCTTCTTTGTCCTGAATATCCATAGTCTCAATATCCTAGTGACCCAAAAATTATATAAGTATTGCAATGGATATGATTTAGGCTGCAGAAAAGTAAAATTCACACGACAAGTTACCTCTCTTTAGCTTCTAGTATAATTTTTTGATCATTGTCTCCAGGTTTATACTGCCTCTGAGATGCCAGTAGCATATCTTTCAGTTCATTGTGTTGCTCATGCAATGCAGATTGATTCTTCTCTAATGCCTGAATTACACTCCAGAGCCTCAAGTTTTCATTTTTGGTTTCTTGCATTTTAGCCTTAACTTCAGCAAGTTCCTTTGAAGCTCGTCCACCGACTAATAGTCCAAGCCCACGCCACCTTCCACTCCTTTCTTTTGGAAACAGCCCTGAGAAAACATCTCCATCACTAGCTTCTTCACCGACAAGTGACGGATTTGCAACCAACTGTCTTCTGATTTCATTCTAGAAAGTGTGACACATGAATCATTATATGTGGTAATATTAATATAGTTTATTAAATAATGAATAAGAGAATAGACCTACAATGTTATCACCATTGTATTTATCAACTGGCTCCCATTTCTCTTGGTATGTGTGACAATGTATAGTTCAGCACAACCAACTTGTCTACCCTCTTTTATTTCCTACAGCAATATCAAATAATAATGTTTCACAAAAAGACATAAACTCAGATTAATTGAAAGCATATGAATTACAGCCAATAACAATTGATCAAGAGTGACAGCAAAGCTTCGAGACCATGTGGTATGGGTCCCATTGAGCTACATTCCACGAATGGCTTTATTTTTCTAAGATTTAGCCAATAAAAATTGATCAAAAGTGATAGAAAAGTGAGGATCAATTATGGGTACATTTTCCTAGCAACTAAAGCAAGAACAAATTGCTAATACGTTGGATGTACTTGTCTTCTAGTACTGGACCAACCACTTCCATTGTGGACCTGGTATCCTTTTGCCACAAACCATTGCATATATTTTGTTCTCTTGTCAAAATGGGATTGAAATATGTCCGCTTCAAAATAGCCTTGAAATCTTTCCATTTTTTACTCGCAGATCTCAAGACCCAGGGTTTGAAAGATTCATCAACATTGAAGTAATCATGTAAAACTTCTGTCAGTGGCTTTTACCCTGGAGGATTATCAACTATAATTCCATCAATATCATTTCTAGTCCAAATTATATCTTCCCCTTCAAGACTAGGCATTACACCTTCAAGATTAGGATCTTCATCAATCTTAGCCTCCATATCAAAGAAGTCCCTTGGTGGAGAATGAACCACATTGTGTCAATCCTTCTCTATAGGATTTTGCACATAATAAACTTGGGTAGCTTGTGTTGCTAGGATAAATGGCTCCTAAAATACACTAGAACCACTATTAAGTAAATGGTTGAAATTCACTTCTTTTATATCCCATATTTGTCTTGTCGAAACCCCCTACCCTGAACACTATCGACCCAATCACATTTGAATAACACCACATACCCAGTGTTCAGGTAATTTAACTCAACTATTTCTGTTATGCGGCCATAGTAAGCAACATATCCCATAGATGGATTATCATCTCTAGTACTTGAGAAACTAGAGGTCTTTGCAATCAATGCTACCCCATCACATTGTGTAACTTTTCCTTCAGCAAAGCTCCTTGTGTGGAAAGTGTATCCATTTAAGGAATAGTTGTTGTACTTCTTCACCATCCTATAAGGCTTTTGTGCTAGAATCTTGATTTCGCGAGGAATCTCATTATCTGTAGCAATTAATTGTTGAACCTAAAGCCATAATAATGTTTCTGCCTTAGTGAACATGTGTCTATGAGACAATGAGAGCATGCAGATAAGCTTTCTCCAGACAAGCAACCTCGTCCAATCCAATCACTGATTGTCCACAAGAGTGCAGCACGTAAGAGGAACTTCTTAGACAATGAAACATCATAAGTCATGAAACCTTTATTCCAACACTCAAGGAGATCATCAATCGTTAGCTGCAAGTAGACATCCATGTCTTTCCCTGGTGTTCTCTTACCTGGGATGAGCACAGAGAGGATAAAATTGGACTGCTTCATGCACATCCATGGACGAAGGTTGTATGGGATCAAAAAGATAGGCCATATCCTATATGAGGCATTCATTCTTCCAAAGGGGTTGAAACCATCCGATGCCAGACCTAGCCTGACATTTTGTGTTTCTGAACAAAATTCTTTGTGCACAACATCAAAGTGTTTCCAGGCAGGTGAGTCTGTAGGATGTTGTAGAAAACCATCTTTTGTGCGGCCTTCTTTATGCCACCTCATGAGCGGTGCTGTCTTCGAAGACATGAATAGCCTTTGAAGTCTCTTCTTTAATGGGAAATGTCGAACCACCTTTTGAGGTACTCTTTGAATTTGTTTCCCATCAAGTCCAATTTTCTCACTCTTCCACCTACTTGTATGACATACAGGACATGACTTGGCATCTGCATATTGTTTTCTATACAGTATGCAATCAGGGCAGGCATCGATGCACTCATAAGAAACACCAATGGCCTTCACAAATTTCTTGGCATCATGGAAGTTTTTAGGCAAATCTACACCATCTGGAAGGGCATCCTTAATTAGTGAAAGAAGTTCGTTAAAACAATCATCACTGACCCCCCCCCCCCCCCCACCGCCGTCGACAATGCTCTCAATATTGTTTATGTTAAGGAGCCTAACAAGAAACTGCAAATTTGAGAACTTGCATCCCGGATACAACTATGTACTGGCATCATTGGCTAGCTTATAATAACTCTCAGCGTCTAACTCATCCTTCAATCCCTCATCCTCCCCCAAAGCACGAGAGTCATACATCCCAAACCCCTCCAAGAGCATACGGTCTATTTCATCACTGCTAGGATTGCCATCTTCACATTGTGAGCTTGAGGCGACACCGGGATCAGACGACCACAGGCCCTCTCCATGATGAATCCATGATGTGTAGCCAGCCATGAACCCAACAGTACCCAAGTGATCAGAAACTTCTTGTTTCCCAAACCAATAAGCATTTCCACAAATCTTGCAAGCGCAAAGGATCCTATTGTGTTCTACTGTCTTGGAAAAAGGAAATTCTAGGAACCTTTTAACTGTCACGATACTCATATGTGGACCTAGTGTAGATTGGCAAATAGTAAGCTACAAATTTAGCTAGGGACTAACTTTCATTTTGACAGGGACATTATCACTAGTATTACCTAGGTGCCCTCATCCACCTCTTTTGCATAGTTATACCCTATAGAATATACATTGCTACAACAAAAAACAACTATCAGCACTAAACAAATTCTATAGATAATAATTTATTTCCAATATAAAGTACCAGACTTGCATCTAGTTTATATCACAGTCAGAGACTAAACCTCCAAGGAATTGGGATTCTCAGCACACACTTATCAGAATACATGCTGAAAAAAAATCTGAATATCAAATCTCTAAGGAATTGGGATTCTCAATACATGAAAGTAAGACAACAATAGCATCAGCGGTAAAACACACAAGCACATGTATGTTTCATATGTGGACAGCAGTACAATCTAGAAAGTACGGAACAACAATAGCGAGGGGATGAGAAGGCGAGGGAGGGAAGCTCACCGGTGACGATGAGTTCTCGGTGGTGGGGGAGATTGACGGCGAGGGCGATGAGTTGGGCGGTGGAGATGGGGAGCTCATCTGTGGCAAGGACAAGCGGATCGATGGCACCGCGGACGGCGATGGATACCTCAGCGCGGATGGCGAGTTGGTGGCGGCGGGGACTGGAAGAACGAGTGGCGAGGACCCTGGCGTTAGAGCGTTGGCGACGAGGTCATCTGAGCAAACTATCATCTTACATAATTGGGTCATTGCAAAGAACCCACCGACTGACCTTACACAATTGTCAGGTAGGAGAACCATCTTTGGGCATTCAGTTTTAGCATCATCATCTCTATAGTAGAATGATTGTACACCACCGGAAACTCCGTATTTGCCGAGTGCTTCGTTCTTTGCCGAGTGCATTTCGTCGGGCACTCGACAAAGACAGAATTTGCCGAGTGTCTAGAAAACTGCACTTGGCAATCAACACGCACTCGGTAAATACATGGTTTGCCAAGTGCCAAACAGCAGGCACTCAACAAACAATGCTTTTGCCGAGTGTCACAAGCCCGACACTCGGTAAAGAGCATGCATGTGCCCAACACGTGTCACGGCTGCCAACGTCATGCGGTGGACGTTTGGGACGTTAGCTCTTTGCCGAGTGTCAAAGGCTTGACACTCGGCAAAGAGGTGGCACGTGCCCAACATGTGCCACGGCCGTCAACGGCTGTTGGCAGCCATTTGGGCTGTTAGCTCTTTGCCGAGTGTCATAGGCTTGACACTCGGCAAAGACCCTAACTTTTTGTAAAACTTGATATTCAAACACACAAAATTTGAAAATTTTAAATATAAAAGTTTTTGGCCGATTTTTGGTGCTCTTGGCGGGTGGCTTTGCCCAGTGCTTGACACTGGCACTTGACAAACTGCCACTTTGCCGAATGTTTCCTGCGGACACTCGGCAAACTGTCACTTTGCCGAGTGGCTGCAGCTGACACTGGGCAAACCCCACTTTTTTCAATTTTGTGTTCCAAACTTTTTCTCCTCTCCATAGACATGAACTGGCATTCTATGAATCAAAGTATCGTATGAAATACATTCAGCAATGCACATTTTATGCTTCTATGAATTGTTTTCATTATTTCATGCATATATAGCTCATTGTTCATTCGGATCTTTCATTATTTCATGCAGAGATAGACGCAAAAAAATTAAAAATGATCAAATGGGTCTAAAAAATTATGATAACTTCACATGATGTAATCTATGTTGTCTACTGCCTATGAAAAAAGTCATGAGCTCAAATTCCAATTCAACTTTTACTTCGACTCGAAAGCCAGTCGTATCCTTCTCAACTCTATGAAACTTCTTCGGATATGTTTCGATTTGTAAGGGCCGTACATAAAAATCTTTTCGTAAACGTCTCAACTTTTTACCACAGCCTCCACATAAGATATTATGAGGTCTTGCCAAGACTAATGGAGAGAAGAAAAATTTTGGAGCTCAAAATCTTTTTGCGAAAAAAAACAGTCTAGGATTTGCCGAGTGTTTGTAGGAAAACACTCGGCAAAGTAGTGCTTTGCCGAGTGTATCCATAGAAACACTCGGCAAAGCCTGTGTTTGCCGAGTGCTATAGCAAAGCACTTGGCAAAGCCACCAGCCAAAAACTCTCAAACTCAGATTTTTTAAATGTTTTGAGTATAAATTTCAAGTTTATCCAAAGTTTGTTCAAATTTTTGAAATATTTGCTGAGTGCCACAGAGATACACTCGGCAAAGAGGCATGTGCCAAACGGCCGCCAACAATGGCCGTTGGCGGCCGTGGCACGTGTCGGGCACGTGCCACATCTTTGCCGAGTGTCAGGTGTTAGACACTCGGCAAAGAGCTAACGTCCCCAACGGTTTTGACCTGCCGTTGGCGGCCATGGAATGTGTAACACACGTGCATGGGCTTTGCCGAGCGTATCACTCCAAACACTCGGCAAAACCGAGGATGTGCCGAGTGTTTACTTTCTGCCAAGTGGATTCGTGTGTCACACTCGGCAGACACTTGCAGTAGCCGAGTGCTTTATGTCTGTCGAGTGTCGCTTCCATGACACTCGGCAAAGCTTGTCTTTGTCGAGTGCCTGATGGATTGCACTCGGCAAAGACTTTGACACTCGGCATATACGAGGTTTCCCGTAGTGGTCGGTTATTTGGACGAGGTGTGGCTAGAGTCCGGGTCGTCAGTTTTGTCCGAATCGGCGTCTGACTTCGGAGTTACGGAGTACGAGTACAAGAGTCGGACACGTGTGTCGGCGCCGCGCCGATCACCGTAACGGAAACGAATCCGCGACCTACTCGGCTTCGGTTCTTCCCGCGCCTACTCGATCAGACTCGAACGCTTCTCATCTCGGGACGATATATTTCGATCACGAAGGCCAGCTGCACCGATCACCCAGGGTTCGTTCGTTCTCGTTCGTGCTGAGTAGCTAGCCATGGACATGGAGGACACGAATTTGGAAGCGCAGGCGTGGAGGGCGCTGGAGTTCGGCGAGGGCCCTCGTTGCCTACGCCGTGCACGCCGCCGCCGCCGCCGCACTAGGGCCCGGCGCGCCCGACTGGTACGCCGTGCTGGCCTGCCCCGCCCGCAGCGGCATCATCATCATCATCAGCTCTCCGGCGACGACGGCGGCGTCACCCACGACGCCATCAAGAGGCAGCACCGGAGCCTGTGCCTGCTGGTGCACCCCGACAAGAACACGTCGGCGGCGGCCGACGGCGCGTTCAAGCTCGTCCAGGCCGCCTACGACGCGCTGTCGGCTGTCCATCCTCCGCAGCCGGCCGCCGCCGATCGCCTGACGCGGGAGGAAGAGGTCGATCGCTTCTGGGAGACGGCTGATGATGATATAACGCCGCCGGCGGCGGCACCCAAGCAGCCGCCTATAGCTCCGCCAAATCCACGCCGGGCTGCTCCGCAAGAAATGCCGCTGCTGCTGCCGGCACCCAGCAGCTGCCAGGCCGAGATTTCTCGGCCGCCGGCACCTGGAAAACCACAACGACCGAGCTGCCCGCTATCTCCATACTGCTTGTTCTGCAGGTCATATGCAGACGGAGCACAGGATTATGGTTTTTCGGTGCTTGAGTCGCGAACCGTGCCTCATGGACGACAGAACGGGCTTTTGGGGTTTGGCGACCATGGTTATTGTTTTTACTAGTCATTGCTACGGCATATCTTAGGGATCATCAAATTTAGTGCGATTGTGCAATATTCGGATATATTGTGCACCATTGATTATTTTCATTTAATTTTTATAAAGACATTCGTATTAAAGCATGTGCAAAGCTATACTGTGTATTATCATCAACACGGGTCCTAAGCGCTATGTACGTTCGTGAAAGTCATGGAAGACGATGTAGCTACGTACGTTTGTGTTGCAAAGCTATACTCGACCGTCGACCGATGCCTATCGGAATTCGGAAGGGCCCTCTCCCTCTACCAGCCTCCAATTAAAAAACTTCCTCCGTTCCATGTTGGGCCTTGTTTGTTTGCTTGCTAGCTAGATTAGTATAATCTAGATTATAAAGTATAGTAAAAGAATCTCTTTAGGACTATAAATAATCTGAAATAATCCATCCATGTGCAGCTTATTTTAGATTATTTATAGTTATATAATGAACTTTTACTGTACTACCCTTAGATTATAATCTAGCCAGATAGATTATAATCCCAAACAAACAGGGCCTAAGTGTATTTAAATTTTTTTCCAAATACGAATTGCCCGCTTCCTTCAAAACATAGTGGAGATCAATGGCACCATCGGCCCTTGCACGTTGTAGCCAAATTAAAACAAAAAAAATCAAACTGCGTGACGTGCCATTTGAAGCATCGTTTGCATGATTATGCCACTAGCGGCAACAGCCACTACCAGAATCCTTCACATCCGCGCCCGCCTCCTCCGCCTCGGCCATTTTTGGACCCGGTGCTGATGGGGCTTCAGCACCGGGTCCAACGGCTAGGAGCGGGGGCGGCGCGGAGGTGTGTCCGGGCGGACACATTAGCACCGGGTCGTGGCACGACCCGGTGCTAATGTTCACCCTTTAGCACCGGGTGCAGCCACGACCCGGTGCTAAAGGCCTCGGGCACATTAGCACCGGGTCGTGGCTGCACCCGGTGCTAAAGGGTGAACATTAGCACCGGGTCTTTCCACGACCCGGTGCTAATGTGTTTGAATATAGGGGCTTCCCCTCCCTCCGCCCGGAGCCAGCTGAACACTTAGGCGCTGTGTTCATGCTGCTCGGCCGTGGGAGGGGAGGCTGCCCAAATTTTTTTCAAAATTTGTGAAGAATCTACTCATCTAAGGAGCACTACAAGGTACACTCTTTCATTCTCTAATGTTTTATTTAGCTTGTAATCCTTCTATGATTTAGAAATAGAGGGATTTGTGAATCAAAGTAAAGCTAGCTAGAGAGAGATTGTGTTCTTGGAGGAGAGAGAGGAGAGAGCTTGAGTTCATGGTGGAGAGAGTGTTCATGCATGTTGTGTTTTAAATGGAGAGAGAAGGCAAGCTAGTTAGTATTTTGTTTTGTATGACTTGTGAATAGTTGTAAGGCTTATAGTAATGTGGTTTTAGAAATTACTAGAAAATCAATATAAAATGCTAGAAAATCTTATAAATTACTAGAAAATCTTATAAATTACTAGAAAATCAATATAAAATGCTAGAAAATCTTATAAATTAATAGAAAATCTTATAAATTACTAGAAAATCAATATAAAATGCTATAAAATCTTAAAATTAATAGAAATCTATAAATTAATAGAAAATTTATAAATTACTAGAAAATCAATATAAAATGCTATAAAATCTTATAAATTTAATAGAAAATCTTATAAATCTTTAAGGCTTATAGTAATGTTATATTTAATAATATAGTAATGTAGTTTTAGAAATTTATTTATATAATGGAATATATATTATAATTTGTATTTATTTATATATTAATTTTTTTATCTTTAAATTGTATTGTATATTTGTTATTGGTTAATAATGCAGATGAATAGACAATGGATGTACGGGGACCCCCACGCTCAGGCCTTCCGTGATGGCCTTAGGACGTTTCTCGATGCCGCCGAGGCTAACAGGACGCCGTCCGGTTTCATGTTCTGCCCATGCACCCATTGTAAAAATATACAATCGTACAAACAAAGAGGTTGTCTTCAAGTGCATTTGATGAGGCACGGTTTCATGAGGAATTATTCTGTTTGGACGAAGCACGGTGAAAGAGGAATTCTAATGGATGAAGATGAAGAAGACGAGGCCGATGACGACATTCCGTTATTGGCTCAATACTACGGTTCCTTTGCATATGCTGCAATGGGTGATGCCGATGAGGAAGATGTTGCTCGGGAAGGCGATGCTCAGGAAGATGTTGCTCAGGAAAATGAACCTACTGATGGGCTCGGGCAAATGTTGCGTGATGCCGAGAAAGACTGCGGCAATGATAAGGAACTAAAAAAGATACAGCGCATGTTGCAGGACCACAAGACTGACCTGTACCCAGATTGCAAAGAGGGGCTAAAGAAGTTGGGTAGCACACTTGAACTTCTGCAGTGGAAGGCAGCAAATGGTGTTACTGATAAGGGTTTCGAGGAGCTACTGAAACTCGTAAAGAAGATTCTTCCAGAGGGTAACAAATTGCCATCGACGACGTATCAAGCAAAACGTGTTGTTTGCCCTCTCGGTTTGGAGGTGCAGAAGATACATGCGTGTCCTAATGACTGTATCCTCTATCGCGGACAGTACGAACACTTGGATCGTTGTCCGGTTTGCACCTGCGCGCGATACAAGATCAGGCGGGACGACCCTGGTGATGTTGGGGGAGAGCGTTCTAAGAAAAAAATCCCTGCGAAGGTGATGTGGTATTTCCCTCTGATACCCCGTCTGAAGCGTTTGTTCAGGAACAAAGACCATGCCAAACTGATGCGCTGGCACAAAGAAGAACGTAAGCAGGATGGCATGTTGAGACACCCCGCCGATGGATCCCAGTGGAGGAACATCGACAGAGCATTCCCAGAGTTTGATGCTGATGCGAGGAATGTTAGGCTTGGTTTAAGTACCGATGGCATGAACCCTTTTGGTGAAATGAGCAGTAGTCATAGCACTTGGCCCGTGACTGTTTGTATCTACAACCTACCCCCCTGGCTCTGCATGAAGCGGAAGTTCATTATGATGCCAGTGCTCATCGAAGGCCCAAAGCAACCTGGCAACGACATTGATGTGTACCTAAGACCATTGGTTGACGAACTTTTGCAGCTGTGGAAGAATGAAGGTGTTAGCGTGTGGGATGAGGACAAGCAGGAGCAGTTTGACCTTCGAGCACTGCTTTTCATAAGCATCAACGACTGGCCTGCACTAAGTAACCTATCAGGACAATCAAACAAAGGATATAAAGCATGCACTCACTGTTTAGAGGAAACCGAAAGCATGTATTTGAAACATTGTCGTAAAGTTGTGTACATGGGTCACCGTCGATTCCTTCCGGCGAAGCATGAGCTACGAAAGAAATGTGCGCATTTTGGCGGGAATGCTGACCGCCGTACAAAGCCGAGACACCGGAGTGGAGAAGAGCTATTTGATATGGTGAAGGACCTACACGTGGTGTTTGGCAAGGGAGACGGAAGCCAGGCTGCTCCGACGGGCGAGGATGGTCGTGCCGCGATGTGGAAGAAGAAGTCTATCTTTTGGGAGCTACCTTATTGGCAACGTTTAGAGGTCCGTAACGCGATTGATGTGATGCATCTGACGAAGAATCTTTGCGTGAACTTGATAAGCTTCCTGGGTACTTATGGGAAGCCAAAAGATACACTGGAAGCACGTCAGGATCTGAAACGATTGAAGCAACGGACTGATCTACATCCAGAAAAGAGAGACAAAGGACGCCAGTACTTGCATCCTGCCAGCTTCACTCTCAGCAAAGAAGAGAAGGCAAGCATGTTTGAATGCTTGAACAGTATCAAGGTTCCGTCTGGCTACTCCTCCAATATTAAGGGAATAATAAATATGAAAGAGAAGAAGTTCACAAACCTGAAGTCTCACGACTGCCATGTGTTGATGACACAGCTGCTTCCCGTCATACTCAGGGGTGTGCTACCAGTAAACGTGCGGAAAGCCATTGTGAAGCTATGTGCATTCCTCAATGCAATTTCTCAGAAGGTGATCAATCCAGACCACTTAGATCAGCTACAGAACGACGTGGTGCAATGTCTTGTCAGCTTTGAGATGATATTTCCACCATCCTTCTTCAATATCATGACACATCTATTGGTTCACCTCGTCAAAGAGATTCGTATATTGGGCCCAGTATTTCTACACAACATGTTCCCATTTGAGAGGTTCTTCGCTGTCCTAAAGAAGTATGTCCGTAATCGTTCTCGTCCAGAAGGATGCATTGCTAAGGGATACGAAACGGAGGAGGTCATTGAATTCTGTGTTGACTTTGTCGACGATCTTATGCCGATTGGTGTGCCCGAATCCCATCACGAGGGGAGACTTGGTGGAAAGGGCACACTAGGGAGAAGATCGATGGTGATCAAGGACGTTGAGACATTTCGTAAAGCGCACCTCACAGTTTTGCAACAATCAACCTTAGTTGCTCCGTACATCGAGGAGCACATGCAGATTCTCAGGGACGAAAACTCAACAAAGTCTGCGGCCTTCATTCAGCGTCTGCACAATAGTACTTTCGCCGATTGGTTGCGAAGACGTCTTATGGGTGTCGAGGGCATTGATGCGCAGCTAGCTTTTGTAGCTAGAGGTCCATCGAGCACGATCTTGACATTCCAAGGATACGACATCAATGGGTATACATTTTACACAAGAGCCCAGGACAAGAAAAGCACCAACCAAAACAGTGGTGTCCGGATCGACGCGACAGACACCAATGGCAATACAAACTCATACTATGGAATCATAGAGGAGATATGGGAACTAGAGTACGGACCTTTGAAGATCCCACTGTTCAAGTGCCAATGGGTGAAGCTGACTGGAGGAGGTGTTAAAGTTGAAGCGGACTATGGAATGACGTTAGTGGACCTAAACAAGATTGGCTTTCTAGACGAACCGTTCGTCCTGGCCAAAGCTGTCACACAAGTTTTTTATGTGAAGGACATGGCTAGCAGACCGAAGAAAGGGGCGGATAAGAAAGGTGGGGGTAAGCAATTGGACCCATCACAAGACGAGCCAAAGCGTCATATAGTTCTTCCTGGAAAGAGAAAAATCGTAGGAGTTGAGGACAAGACGGATGAAGATTATGATATGCTCGATGGCCGGCCTCCATTCTCAGTGGCTGATGACCCAAGCATCCTGTTAGCGGCGGAGGAGACACCGTATCTACGGCGTGATCACAATCAAGGAACATTTGTAAAGAGGAAGTTTATTAGTGTCCGAGTAAACGATGATGCCATGTAATTTCTATTGATTTATAGGATTTTCTAACATTTTATATTGATTTTCTAGTAATTTATAAGATTTTCTAGCATTTTATATTGATTTTCTAGCATTTTATATTGATTTTCTAGCATTTTATATTGATTTTCTAGCATTTTATATTGATTTTCTAGCATTTTATATTGATTTTCTAGCATTTTATATTGATTTTCTAGCATTTTATATTGATTTTCTAGCATTTTATATTGATTTTCTAGCATTTTATATTGATTTTCTAGCATTTTATATTGATTTTCTAGCATTTTATATTGATTTTCTAGCATTTTATATTGATTTTCTAGCATTTTATATTGATTTTCTAGCATTTTATATTGATTTTCTAGTAATTTATAAGATTTTCTAGCATTTTATATTGATTTTCTAGCATTTTATATTGATTTTCTAGCATTTTATATTGATTTTCTAGCATTTTATATTGATTTTCTAGCATTTTATATTGATTTTCTAGCATTTTATATTGATTTTCTAGCATTTTATATTGATTTTCTAGCATTTTATATTGATTTTCTAGCATTTTATATTGATTTTCTAGCATTTTATATTGATTTTCTAGCATTTTATATTGATTTTCTAGCATTTTATATTGATTTTCTAGCATTTTATATTGATTTTCTAGCATTTTATATTGATTTTCTAGTAATTTATAAGATTTTCTAGCATTTTATATTGATTTTCTAGCATTTTATATTGATTTTCTAGCATTTTATATTGATTTTCTAGCATTTTATATTGATTTTCTAGCATTTTATATTGATTTTCTAGCATTTTATATTGATTTTCTAGCATTTTATATTGATTTTCTAGCATTTTATATTGATTTTCTAGCATTTTATATTGATTTTCTAGCATTTTATATTGATTTTCTAGCATTTTATATTGATTTTCTAGCATTTTATATTGATTTTCTAGCATTTTATATTGATTTTCTAGCATTTTATATTGATTTTCTAGTAATTTATAAGATTTTCTAGCATTTTATATTGATTTTCTAGCATTTTATATTGATTTTCTAGCATTTTATATTGATTTTCTAGCATTTTATATTGATTTTCTAGCATTTTATATTGATTTTCTAGCATTTTATATTGATTTTCTAGCATTTTATATTGATTTTCTAGCATTTTATATTGATTTTCTAGCATTTTATATTGATTTTCTAGCATTTTATATTGATTTTCTAGCATTTTATATTGATTTTCTAGCATTTTATATTGATTTTCTAGCATTTTATATTGATTTTCTAGCATTTTATATTGATTTTCTAGTAATTTATAAGATTTTCTAGCATTTTATATTGATTTTCTAGCATTTTATATTGATTTTCTAGCATTTTATATTGATTTTCTAGCATTTTATATTGATTTTCTAGCATTTTATATTGATTTTCTAGCATTTTATATTGATTTTCTAGCATTTTATATTGATTTTCTAGCATTTTATATTGATTTTCTAGCATTTTATATTGATTTTCTAGCATTTTATATTGATTTTCTAGCATTTTATATTGATTTTCTAGCATTTTATATTGATTTTCTAGCATTTTATATTGATTTTCTAGCATTTTATATTGATTTTCTAGTAATTTATAAGATTTTCTAGCATTTTATATTGATTTTCTAGCATTTTATATTGATTTTCTAGCATTTTATATTGATTTTCTAGCATTTTATATTGATTTTCTAGCATTTTATATTGATTTTCTAGCATTTTATATTGATTTTCTAGCATTTTATATTGATTTTCTAGCATTTTATATTGATTTTCTAGCATTTTATATTGATTTTCTAGCATTTTATATTGATTTTCTAGCATTTTATATTGATTTTCTAGCATTTTATATTGATTTTCTAGCATTTTATATTGATTTTCTAGCATTTTATATTGATTTTCTAGTAATTTATAAGATTTTCTAGCATTTTATATTGATTTTCTAGCATTTTATATTGATTTTCTAGCATTTTATATTGATTTTCTAGCATTTTATATTGATTTTCTAGCATTTTATATTGATTTTCTAGCATTTTATATTGATTTTCTAGCATTTTATATTGATTTTCTAGCATTTTATATTGATTTTCTAGCATTTTATATTGATTTTCTAGCATTTTATATTGATTTTCTAGCATTTTATATTGATTTTCTAGCATTTTATATTGATTTTCTAGCATTTTATATTGATTTTCTAGCATTTTATATTGATTTTCTAGTAATTTATAAGATTTTCTAGCATTTTATATTGATTTTCTAGCATTTTATATTGATTTTCTAGCATTTTATATTGATTTTCTAGCATTTTATATTGATTTTCTAGCATTTTATATTGATTTTCTAGCATTTTATATTGATTTTCTAGCATTTTATATTGATTTTCTAGCATTTTATATTGATTTTCTAGTAATTTATAAGATTTTCTAGCATTTTATATTGATTTTCTAGTAATTTATAAGATTTTCTAGCATTTTATATTGATTTTCTAGTAATTTATAAGATTTTCTAGTAATTTATAAGATTTTCTAGTAATTTATAAGATTTTCTAGTAATTTATAAGATTTTCTAGTAATTTATAAGATTTTCTAGTAATTTATAAGATTTTCTAGTAATTTATAAGATTTTCTAGTAATTTATAAGATTTTCTAGTAATTTATAAGATTTTCTAGTAATTTATAAGATTTTCTAGTAATTTATAAGATTTTCTAGTAATTTATAAGATTTTCTAGTAATTTATAAGATTTTCTAGTAATTTATAAGATTTTCTAGTAATTTATAAGATTTTCTAGCATTTTATATTGATTTTCTAGTAATTTATAAGATTTTCTAGCATTTTATATTGATTTTCTAGTAATTTATAAGATTTTCTAGCATTTTATATTGATTTTCTAGTAATTTATAAGATTTTCTAGCATTTTATATTGATTTTCTAGTAATTTATAAGATTTTCTAGCATTTTATATTGATTTTCTAGTAATTTATAAGATTTTCTAGCATTTTATATTGATTTTCTAGTAATTTATAAGATTTTCTAGCATTTTATATTGATTTTCTAGTAATTTATAAGATTTTCTAGCATTTTATATTGATTTTCTAGTAATTTATAAGATTTTCTAGCATTTTATATTGATTTTCTAGTAATTTATAAGATTTTCTAGCATTTTATATTGATTTTCTAGTAATTTATAAGATTTTCTAGTAATTTATAAGATTTTCTAGTAATTTATAAGATTTTCTAGTAATTTATAAGATTTTCTAGTAATTTATAAGATTTTCTAGTAATTTATAAGATTTTCTAGTAATTTATAAGATTTTCTAGTAATTTATAAGATTTTCTAGTAATTTATAAGATTTTCTAGTAATTTATAAGATTTTCTAGTAATTTATAAGATTTTCTAGTAATTTATAAGATTTTCTAGTAATTTATAAGATTTTCTAGTAATTTATAAGATTTTCTAGTAATTTATAAGATTTTCTAGCATTTTATATTGATTTTCTAGTAATTTATAAGATTTTCTAGTAATTTATAAGATTTTCTAGTAATTTATAAGATTTTCTAGTAATTTATAAGATTTTCTAGTAATTTATAAGATTTTCTAGTAATTTATAAGATTTTCTAGTAATTTATAAGATTTTCTAGTAATTTATAAGATTTTCTAGTAATTTATAAGATTTTCTAGTAATTTATAAGATTTTCTAGTAATTGTAGTGCCCACGTGAATGTCTCCCAAACAAACATTCACGTCGAGCCTTCCTCGATCGATCTATATGTCTGGATCGCCCTGTTCGATTTATAGGCCGGGTTAGGTTAGCTAGGGTCTCTTGATCGGCACCGTCTGTCTTCCAACAAGAACACACCACCTCCCTAGCTAGCTCATATCCTCTCCCTCTCGTGCATGCAAAGCTCTCGGTAATTATTGTGTTTGGACTCTTTCTCTCACAATCTGCTCGAAGTTTGCGTAAAGAAATGGCGCCAAGGAATCGTGTCAGACCTTGGTCAAATTGCATGCAGCATTGGCGACGTACGTGAGCATCTCACCATGACATGCTAAACAATGTCAGCTAGTATGAATATAGAGTCGGCCGAATACGCATTAGAATACACGTATTAGAATATATACGTATATAGACGTGCACGCATGGCTACTGAAAAAAGCAAAAAAAAAAAGAAATCCGGGGTCTTTAGCACCGGTTTCAGGCAGCAACCGGTGCTAAAGGCAGGCCCTTTAGCACCGGTTATTCGACCCGGTGCTAAAGGGGTACCCCTTTAGCCTCGGATTAGTTGCACCGGGTGGGAAACCCGGTGCTAAAGGGCTTTCCCACCCGGTGCAGATGTCGATCATTCTGGTAGTGAGCAATAAAAGATTATGCTACTCGCAAAGCTAGAAGTACGTGTAGAACAAAGAACGAACGATTAAAGAACTCCCCGATTCATACGGAGTACATCAATAAACAACTTCATGCATGCCATGAACAATAATCAAAATTGAATGGAAAATTTCGTCTTGGTCACTCGCTGGCCACAAGCCCACAAGACAACGGCAACAGAATACGTCTGCTAACGACCGGCGATGATCTGAAGCAGCAGGTCGTTCCACACATCGATCGGCCCCGGCAGGCACCAGTGCAGGCAATCGATGTCGAATCCCTCGTGCTCGCCGGGGCCGTGGCCGTACCGGTCGGGGTGCCCGTCCGGCCGCCGCAGCATCATCTTGGTCACGTCCATCAACCTCATCCTCACGCCGCTCCTCCTCGCGGCCTCCTCCTCCGCCGCCGCGAACTCCTCCACCTGCGCCCTGTAGAACTCGCCCTCCGGCTCCGCCATCTCCACCGGGTCCTCGGGGTCCGCCGGCTCCGTCGCCGTGCACTCCCCGCCGTCGAACCACCCGCCGTTCTCGTAGTGCGTCGGCGCCACCGTCCGCAGGATCACCGTCCCCTTGAACCCATCCATCCCGGCGAGCGCCCGGAGTACGGTCCGAAACGCCGCCCGCTGCGCGTGCTCCGGCCTGATCAGCGCGGTGGCGTTCGTCGCCGCGCCGGATTCGCCGCAGCCGTGGCACCCGGCGACGCGGCCGCCGCGGTAGTACACCGCGGGGCGCGCGAACCAGTGCGACGCGGACACGACCACGTAGTCGTAGCCCCTGGCGGCCGCCGTCCACCGCGCGTCGGGCTCGTCGAGGTGGAGGTCCGTCGGGCCGGCGAACACCTCGCCCTGCCTCTCCGGCCCGACGGCCTCCGGCGGGCCACGCGTCAGGCGCCACCGCACCTGGAACGGCGTCCAGAAGAAGGCTATGGTGAAGCCGTGCGCCGGGAAGCGCCAGTGCTCGAACCCCTCCGCCGAGCGCGACGTCCTCTCCGGCGTCTCCGCCTGCGACAAGGTGCACACGAGCGACCGGACGTGGCTGCTGGCGAGCGAGTCGCCGACGAAGAGGATGGACCTGCCGCGGACGAGCTCGAAGAACCGCGCGGCGTCGAAGCCGCCGCAGCCGGCGCCGGCGCCGGCGGGGCGCCACCGCCACCGCAGGAACTCCAGGCTCGGCCTTCCGTGCTTCATGCAGTTCTGGTAGCCCTCGATGAGCGCGCACGTCGCGTTGGTGTAGTGCGGCCGCGCGGCGGGTTCGCGCACCCACTTGCCGCGCGTCATGTCGCATCCGGCGCCGGCGGCGGTGGAGGTCAGAGAGGAGGAGGAGGTGGGTGACCATTGGAAGGGGCCGAGGGAAATGACAGCGAACGCGGCGGCGGCCAACATGAGGAAGCCGACGAGAGCGGGAAGGGACATGGTCTTGGGAACGGCATGGCGGGTCCGGCGAGCTCCTCCGGTGAGGAGGCCGCGGAGGGAAGGGATCATCGGGAGTGTCTTCATGGGTGGTTAGCAGCCGGCAGACAGCGATGTCGTGGCTACGGATCTCTATGTACTGCAGGGGAGTGGGATCCGCGATACTAATTTCTGGGATGTCAGTAGTCAACGTACATATAATGTGTTTATTTAATAAGTACAGATAGCACGTACTGTACTAGTGCAGGTATGGGAGGGTCCGGCACTCCCATTGACATCAAAAAGTCAACTCAGCAAGATGTGCACAAATGCACAATGCTTGGCGGATCCATGGTGACGTTGTGGCTCGTGACAATATTCGCAAAATGTTATGCTCTGTTGCTCCTGGCCAGTTCAATGTATCTGACACTACTATTATGTGTGTTAAACTCCGAATGCATACAAATGTGGATAGTGAGACACCGGAGTGGAGAAGAGCTATTTGAAATGGTGAAGGACCTACACGTGGTAACCACCATGTTA
>OAMR01000060.1:2720604-2738397 GCA_900205405.1 Echinochloa crus-galli
ATCGTCCCGCCGCCGCCGACGCCCCCCGCCAACGCCGGCCCCCGTGGCGCCGCCGCGGCGGCCGCCGCGCGGGTGCCCCGGGGCTGCGACATCTTCCGGCCCGGCGAGTGGGTCCCCGACGACGACGCGCCCTACTACACGAACCTCACCTGCCCGCTCATCCAGGAGCACCAGAACTGCATGAAGTACGGCCGCCCCGACACCGGCTTCCTCAAGCGGCGGTGGCGCCCCGCCGGATGCGAGCTCCCGCGGTTCGACGCCGCCGCGTTCCTCGACGCCGTCAGGGACACCTCCTTGGCCTTCGTCGGGGACTCCATTGCCAGGAACCACATGCAGTCGCTCATGTGCCTCCTGTCCAAGGTGGAGTAATTGATTGCTACTGCAACCGAAATTATTGACCCTGCTTCTTGCAAGAACCAACATCCCCTCTCCTTTTTTTTTGGTCTTGACAACGACTCGTCTTGCAAAAACACGATGACTAACAGTCTTGTGTTCTAAGTTTGACCAATAATTAACTACTGTAAAATGGATCCGATTATTGTGATTTTTGCTTATGTCAAACTTATCGTCTTTCAGGTGGCGTACCCCAAGGACATCTCCAAGTCAAGGAACCCCGAGTTCCGGAGGATGCACTACGAGTCCCACAACTTCACCGTCGCCATCTTCTGGTCGCCGTTCCTGGTGCGGGGGTACCAGCCGGACCCGCGCCGGCACATGTGGGCGATCCACCTCGACGAGCCGGACGCCGCCTGGTCCTCCGCCGTCGCGGGCTTCGACCGCGTCGTCCTCTCGGCGGCCACCTGGTTCACCCGCCCGGCCGTCTTCCACGAGGCCGGCCGCGTCGTCGGCTGTCACTACTGCCTGCTCCCCGCGCCGGCGGGGCGCCACCGCCACCGCAGGAACTCCAGGCTCGGCCTTCCGTGCTTCATGCAGTTCTGGTAGCCCTCGATGAGCGCGCACGTCGCGTTGGTGTAGTGCGGCCGCGCGGCGGGTTCGCGCACCCACTTGCCGCGCGTCATGTCGCATCCGGCGCCGGCGGCGGTGGAGGTCAGAGAGGAGGAGGAGGTGGGTGACCATTGGAAGGGGCCGAGGGAAATGACAGCGAACGCGGCGGCGGCCAACATGAGGAAGCCGACGAGAGCGGGAAGGGACATGGTCTTGGGAACGGCATGGCGGGTCCGGCGAGCTCCTCCGGTGAGGAGGCCGCGGAGGGAAGGGATCATCGGGAGTGTCTTCATGGGTGGTTAGCAGCCGGCAGACAGCGATGTCGTGGCTACGGATCTCTATGTACTGCAGGGGAGTGGGATCCGCGATACTAATTTCTGGGATGTCAGTAGTCAACGTACATATAATGTGTTTATTTAATAAGTACAGATAGCACGTACTGTACTAGTGCAGGTATGGGAGGGTCCGGCACTCCCATTGACATCAAAAAGTCAACTCAGCAAGATGTGCACAAATGCACAATGCTTGGCGGATCCATGGTGACGTTGTGGCTCGTGACAATATTCGCAAAATGTTATGCTCTGTTGCTCCTGGCCAGTTCAATGTATCTGACACTACTATTATGTGTGTTAAACTCCGAATGCATACAAATGTGGATAGTCGCGGTCATGGATGCAGACCTGTATACAAATTAGATATGTGGTGAGACATATTTTTGGAGACTGAATAACACTAACAAAGATATAGCGCTTAGCCAATTAGTTGCAACAAAAGTTTAATGTCTTCTATGTTTTAGCATTTGTACTTTTATGATTTATTTTGAATCCATTACAATGTTTATTGAGTTATTTTTTAGTTTCCCTTATAACTTATCAGAATATTTGTTGTGCTAGAATTTTAACTTTGCCATTTTTTGATTTATTTTAATTTTAGTAGATCATTTATGCGAATGTAATATTTTAATTTAGTTGGGCTGAAATTTTTCCTGGGCCTAAATCGGATTCGGCCTGCGAGCCACAATATTTCACCTAATAATGGGATACTCCTCCTATTATCCAATGAATGAATAGATGTATATATTAATTAATTAGACAAATACAAATGTGCTGTCACCGTGTCCACTCCTCCCCCTCGTCCACTTCAGCATCAGCAGCGCCGCTCCAGAGTCCCCTGCCGGGCCGGCTGGTGGCTGACTGGCTGGTGCCGTGGTGCGCCGCACGACGGTGCACGTCGTGAAATTGAAACCGGCCGCGACCGACACATTTTGCATATGTGGGCCGGATTGGGTTCCCGTTCCCTTTCGGCGGCACACGGAGTTCCAAGGCCTTCCGCCGTGTTTTTTTGGGCTTGGATTTGGGTTCTCCTGACCCGCCCTGCTTCATCATGCATAGCTTGGGCGCTTGGTATTGAAGCAATAAATAAAATATTCCTCTGAGGCCTGAGCTCAACAAACCAAATTTTTGGGCTTGGCATTATTTATGAAAAGAAAAGGATTGTTTTTGGTCAGGCTGCCTATAGAATGCTGATCCAAACTAAAGTTGGGAAATGAGGAATTATTGGAGAGTAATGCCGAGGGTTCTGATGCAAAAGAGAAGGCTGATCACTGAAAGACGTTGTGGAAGGTTAAAGTCCCATCCAAAATTCGTGTTTTTGCTTGGAAATTAGCTTTAAACTCGATTCCAGCTGATGATATTTTAAAGAGTAGGAATATGCATGGCAAAATCAGTTGCTTGCAAAATTTGTGGTGCCGAAAAAGATACTTGGCAACATGCTTTACGGAACTGCATTATGTCGAGATGCGTGTGGGCGCTTGTAGATGAGGAGCTGATTGAGCACATAGCAGCAGCAGAAGAAGAGGATCCCAGATTGTGGTTATTTTCATTGTTGGATTCCTTACTTCTAATCACTTGCTGGGCTATCTAGGGTGCAAGGAGGAAGGTAATCCATGCAAAGTTTTTTCGGAGCCCTCTACCATCTTATTCCACTGTTAATAGATTTTTTAAAAACATAAGTATATATGAGATGTCATGTGGAGACTTTGGTACGACAGGCGCCAGAAGAAGGCCCACGGCCAGGTGAACGGATCGGGGTCGCCAGCAGATTAGGCAGGCTTAGCAATTGGTTCAAGATTAGTTGAGATTATGTTCAGGCTAGTAGTATATAAACTAGACTTTGATTAGATTAGAAGGTAGGCTTAATATTGTATTGTTTTTGTGCCTCTCATTCCTACCTCCCTAGTGCGACATGAGCAGCCGCGCGCCATTGCTCCGCTGCGCCGTCGAGGTCCAGGGCCACGATCGGCCACTTCTTAAATACAATCTTCGTCGGATTCCTGCAAGCAACTCTCTTCCTCTCCCTGCCCGTGACATGAAACCTGTGGGATCGATCTGAATATGACGGGCAAGATGACATATATCGCACCTAGATGGATGGTACCCACTTCAAACTTTGTGAAATCAAAGTCGACGGAGCTGTAGCAAGAATAGGACGTTTAGGTGCCGTTGGTGCCATCCGCAGAGACAGCCAAGGCGTGTTAATAGCTGCAAGTACAAGAATGTTCGATTGGATCTTAATTAGAACCAGTTACTTTAGAAGCACTTGCGTGTAAGGAGGCCCGAGGGCAGCTCCAATGTATCAAAAAGTTACCTTAAGCCAATCATTGCACCTGTAAAATGAGCCAGATACATTGTGCAAAGTGACCTTAGCTTACGGTGCGCCTTAGGCTTGAGGTGCACCATAATAAGAAGATAAAAAAATAATTTCTCTCTTCTCGCATCTCGCTCTGCCTTTGCCTGGCCTGTTCCTGGGGACGTTGGTATTGGCGCCACCGCCGGGAGCTCACCGGTCAGATCCCAACGCCGCCGCAAACACAAATTAAACAACAGAAATCGCTCGATAGGGGGAAGAAGAAGCACAACATCTCCCCGGGAACCGCGAAGTAGAGCCCCTTCTCCAGCGCGACACCATCGCCGTCGGCCAGCGCACTGCTCCGCACCAGCACGGTCGCGAAGAAGCAGGCCCCGTCGACGTCGAGGCCCGCTGCCTCCGTGGGTGGCAGCGCGCAGAATGTGGTCCGGGCGCCGGGAAGTGGCACGACGCGTGGCCGCGCGCGCCCTGGTGCTCGTCGGCGCGGAAGTAGGGGATGAAGCTCTCGCAGCCGGCAGAAATCGCTTGAGGCTTGATTTGGTTGGAGAAGAGCTGGATCTGGCCACTAGGGGGGGGGGGGCGTCGATTCACCGGGAATCCAGCGACGATGACCGCCACTAGGAGGGGAAGGGGCAGTTGGAATCCTGGATTGAAATGTACTATGGCCCTCGCTTTTTTACGTAATCGTGGGACTCACCTTAAGACTTTTTTAGGAAATAACTGAAGCTCATTTTTTTGGGTCCTACCCCTAAAGTAACATTGACCATAAACATTGGGCTTGCCCTTCTCCTCAGCTATGGACAGCAACCTTTCTTTCTTTTTCTTGGTTTGCGAGTAGACAGCAATCTTTCTTGATGTATAATCTACCGATTCTATGGAAGTGGTTAGGAATTTGGAGGAGAGAAGCTTTTGCCCGTATAGTGCTATTCTGAATGAACTTCACTCTAAGAAAAGTCTCATAGGGCAGGTTCAAGAATATGAATGTAGGAATTCTAGTGGAGAAGCACATAGTTTAGCTAAGAGTGTCTGCAATTTTGCTCCGAGTAGATATCTTTGGCTGCTAGGCAGTGATGACCATTGCCGGCCAGTAGTGCTTCCGATCATTACCGGCGCTCGATTCAGGTCATGACAGCGCGGGACATGGTGGTGGGGCAGCTTCTCTTTATGGTAAAGACTTTACGTGACACATCGATGCCATGCCCCCACTTCGGCGTCCCGCTGGCCGCACGAAGCACCAGTGAGTGAGTGTGCCTGCGCTGCTGTTCCCTCCGCACGGGGCGTCAACCCGCCATGAACCCTCCTCTGCATCCATAACGTTTGTGCTCTCGAAAATTCCGAACCATCACGAGACGGATAAACAGGGTTTGCTGCCAGAGTGAGTGGTGTGTTTAAACAAAACGGATGCGTACGTACGTACTGGCAGCCTCATCCACTTGATCGATCACTCGGACCCCCACGTGATCGACCGGTTAATGAACGCACGTACAGGACCAGGCACAGGGCGCAGCAGGCCGAATAAAGCGTGTCCGAGCCGGTCACACCTCACATGCGCCCAACGCCAACGGGGCCAATGGGGCCATCATCTCTGTCCTCCCTTGTGCATTAACAATTACCGCCACGCCACGACATCCGGCAACGACGCCGTTTGCCACCGTTTTTAACTGTCGCCATGGCGGCCAAGGCTAGCCGCTAGCTCTAGCTCTCACCCGATGCACCACTAGCTCCACAATAATCTTCAGTGCTTCAGCTCTCGCTCACTCCCGGTGGCCGTTGCACTTGCACCACCACTAACAAGTCTCTTCCTTCTTCAGAGCTCAGACAGATCGAGGTCTCTCTTACTCATTTGTTTCCAGCGAGATGGATGCGAAGGCGGCGGAGCAGCAGCAGCAGCAGGGGCGCGGGCGCGGCGATCGTCCCGCCGCCGCCGACGCCCCCCGCCAACGCCGGCCCCCGTGGCGCCGCCGCGGCGGCCGCCGCGCGGGTGCCCCGGGGCTGCGACATCTTCCGGCCCGGCGAGTGGGTCCCCGACGACGACGCGCCCTACTACACGAACCTCACCTGCCCGCTCATCCAGGAGCACCAGAACTGCATGAAGTACGGCCGCCCCGACACCGGCTTCCTCAAGCGGCGGTGGCGCCCCGCCGGATGCGAGCTCCCGCGGTTCGACGCCGCCGCGTTCCTCGACGCCGTCAGGGACACCTCCTTGGCCTTCGTCGGGGACTCCATTGCCAGGAACCACATGCAGTCGCTCATGTGCCTCCTGTCCAAGGTGGAGTAATTGATTGCTACTGCAACCGAAATTATTGACCCTGCTTCTTGCAAGAACCAACATCCCCTCTCCTTTTTTTTTGGTCTTGACAACGACTCGTCTTGCAAAAACACGATGACTAACAGTCTTGTGTTCTAAGTTTGACCAATAATTAACTACTGTAAAATGGATCCGATTATTGTGATTTTTGCTTATGTCAAACTTATCGTCTTTCAGGTGGCGTACCCCAAGGACATCTCCAAGTCAAGGAACCCCGAGTTCCGGAGGATGCACTACGAGTCCCACAACTTCACCGTCGCCATCTTCTGGTCGCCGTTCCTGGTGCGGGGGTACCAGCCGGACCCGCGCCGGCACATGTGGGCGATCCACCTCGACGAGCCGGACGCCGCCTGGTCCTCCGCCGTCGCGGGCTTCGACCGCGTCGTCCTCTCGGCGGCCACCTGGTTCACCCGCCCGGCCGTCTTCCACGAGGCCGGCCGCGTCGTCGGCTGTCACTACTGCCTGCTCCCCGGCGTCCCGGACCTGACCCACCGCCACTCGCTGCGGATGGCGTTCCGCGCCGCGCTGCGGGTGCTCACGGCGCCGGGCGTCGTCGGGACGGAGGTGATCGTGCGGACGCTGTCGCCGACGTCGCACTTCGAGGGCGGGGAGTGGGACAAGGGCGGCGACTGCCGGCGGACGCGGCCGTACGCGGCGGGGGAGGCGCGGGTGGCCGGGCTGGACCGGGACTTCCACGCGGTCCAGGTGGAGGAGTTCGCGAGGGCGAAGGCGGCGGCCGGAGTGGGGAGGGGGCCGAGGATGGCGCTGATGGACACGACGGCGGCGATGGTGCTCCGGCCGGACGGGCACCCGAGCAGGTACGGGCACTGGCCGCACGAGAACGTGACGCTGTACAACGACTGCGTGCACTGGTGCCTGCCGGGGCCCATCGACGCCTGGAACGAGATGCTGCTCCAGATGCTCCTGCCGGATTCACCGTGATTCACGCAACGTCACGCTACTGTGGCCCGTGTGCTTGGGATTCCGCTCTTTGATACAAACTGATTGAGATTGAGCATGGAAATTGACGAGGAACCTAGTGTACTGCCCATTGTCGGTTGTCGCCTCGTCAAAAATCACATGGTGTACCAATAGCGACAATGTGCGTATATAAGCGAAAAACTGATTGCAATATGTACCCAGCGCAATGAGGTCCCCTCTTCACCTCTGCAAAATGCAATGAAATGCAATCCCGCTGTGAGCAGGCACTGCAGAAGCAGCAGCAGCAGCAGATGTTTCATACCTGTCGATCGTGTCCCCTTCTGCTCCTGAGCTCGTCGCGGATCCTGCAGTTTCCAACCTCTCCGAACCGGCACGTACGTCCCATTTCGCTGACAGTTTCCGAGAGCCTTCGCCATGTTCAGTGGCAACTTCAGCAGCGCAGCGAGAAGAGGACACTGGGAATGGAGGTCGATCGATGATTCCAAACGTGGCAGGTTCTTAGCAACATTCTTTGCATCGCATCAACAACTCAGCAGCTATCCATGAAAACAGAGTGTAACAACAAACCGCGAAAACACGAGTGCACGTGGTGTTTGCCGTTCGGGCAACCGGAGGAGTTCGCGGCGGCGGAGAGGGCCTGCGGTGGGAAGATGATAATGATAATTGTGACGCGTGACGGACACGACGTGGAATCAAATCCTCCACATCAAGCCGATTGACATTTGCCTGCAGTCACTGCATCGGCTCGTCCGCTCCGGATCCTACGGCGAGCCCGCAAATACTCGCCTCCCAAGCCGCATAAAAGCAAGTGGGCCGGCCCATCACAGCCCACAACACTCTTCGACTCAATATACCGGGATAGCTGCTGAGTTGTTATATATAAAACAGAAAGATACGATTATCAGTTATACATGAATCATAAGTCCGTCGATAATCTAACTACTTACGGATCCACAACGGGACCTCTAACTACTTACGGATCCGCAACGGGACCTTTTAGTGGCAAGCCAGAGACAGCACATAACTATTCTAGACGGAAAACCTAAAACGTCATGAATCCATCGCCATCTTCTGGAAATCCCATCTTCCTCATCATGGCGGCGCTGGGGCGTCGGGCCGTCGCAGCACTGGACGCTGCTGGATAACATCACTAAAATATATTTGCTATATGTTCTTCTCAATCCACTGCAATGGATATTAGAACGATGGATTCTCAACAATTTTATCTTAAAAATACATCAGTGGTAATGCGCTGAGCACCACATGGTTGTCTTGTGCCTGACGGCTCTCCCTCACACCAAATCGCGAGATGTGATGCCAAAAAGGTGAGGCTTCGTGCTAAAAAGGGAACCGGCTGTAAAAAACAGGCTGTGCTCTTGTTGGTCCAAGCTAGGCCCAACGTGGGAGAGGTAAAGAACGTGGGAGCTGATCATCTCGGATCCCTGCAGAACGGTGTCGATGTGGTGACTGCAGAATGTCATCAAGGAGAGCGATGTCAGACGATATGAATCCCACGACGGAGCTGATACTGCAGGGTGCGGGCAGCCAAAGCAACTACTATACTTAATTCACCAGTTCACTATGTACCACGACTGCGTGCACCGGTAGCTGCACCGGAGCTATCGGTACCTAGAACGATAGCTGTTCCCTAAGGTAACATTTGGTTTTAGGATACGGTGAGATGGAGTGGCACAATCCCATTCGTTAAAAGTGGAATGCGATGATCTTAGTGTTTAGCTGTGAGAATGAATTCAGTTTATTCTGTGTTTGGTCGGAGGCATATGAGAAGTGAGATGAGTAATCGGATATGTGCATCTATCTTATTTATTCTTTCCCATTGAGCTTCTTATCTCCTTCGTGGCGCCGCTCAACATCTCCATACTCGAGCTCCTCCGAGCCCGCGCAGCCGCTATTATTCTCCTCCCCCAGGCCCTCTTCTCATCCCTTACGTGCAACCAAGCTACGCCACTCCTTTTCGCCCCACAACCACTACATCTCGCACCCGCCGACGGCCTCGCCCAGTTCCACCCGCTCCACTTTCTCAACGCCTCCCGCTCCCCGCAGCTAGGCTCACCGAGTGCTGCTCGCTCCTCTTTCCTAGAGCTGCCTGCTTCTCGCAGCCGAGCTCGGCCCACCCTCACCCGAGCCGCTCTCTCTCTCTATAGTCGATTGGTCCATCCTCGGAAGCTGCCTGCTCCGTATGGCTGAGCTCAGTTCCGCAGCTAGATCCGCCTGAATTCTCCCCATCTCGTTCCGCTCAATGACGCTAAAAAATTAGATGATTTATAAGGACTTGAGTCTTGAATCAAAGGGTCACCTCTCCTTTAGCCAATTAACAGGCTAAACAACCGACTAAGGGCTTGTTCGGTTAATGAACTAAGCAGATGATTAAATAGAAATAGCTGGCTAGCATGTGGTGTTTAAATGGCCTAAACGATCATTCAGATGAACAATGATTTTGGGAACTACTCCGGTGTACCTGTTTTGAAAAATTGCAGATATCTCAAAGCAGTCCACAGGCAATTAATATTTATTTTACGACTTTTCCAAAGATCTCATCTAGGTCCGGCCCTACCCGTTCCTGGCGCGTGCCTAGCCCATAGCAGCCTGGATCCCATCTCCCTCACGAAGCCCTCTTCTTCTCGCTTGTTTCATTTCGGCGTGACCGACGCTTCCTGACAGAAGCGGCGGCACTCAACAACGGGGCTCTCCATGGGGCGGCGTTCCACGCACAAGCGCAAGCGCCTCTTCCTCGTGCATCGCGACATCTGATATGTTAGCGGCAGACTCCTAGCCATCAAAGGAGCTCAGCCGGGACAGCCACCGTGACGTCTATGTGTGTTAGATAAAACCGGTACTAGCATCGTAGCGTCGAGATCCCGACGGATCGACTAGCACCATCGCAGCGGAAACAACAAGATCACAAACGCCATCATGAAGATCAACACGAGAACGACACCGATGCACGATATTTTTAATGAGGTTCGGCCATGTGCCTACATCCTCGGGGCCTGACTACGGGCGCTCCTCCCCATAAATAGCAGCTATACCGGCATCCGGGCACCACCGCGGCCACGCCGCCGCCCACACCAGCCGCCAAGTCGTCTCACGGTTACACGGTAGTGCCCTCATATTTATGGGCCCTAGGGATACAAAGTATGACCCAAACTCTATCCATAACCTACCAATTACAACTCAAGTCCACGTCGTAACCAAAACATATACATATTCGACATAACTCTAACAAACTCCACCTTGGCGAATATGCTTGCTACACCTTGAAGTTGTCGATGTCGAACCTCCGTGTATCAAACTTGAGGTTACTTTTTTGGCTGCTCATTCAGAACAGCCCGATGAGGCCACATCCTCATCATCGGAACTGCACACAGCTACAGTTGCTCTCCCGTCCATGACTCCACCTTCAACAACGCTTCCTCTCAGCTTGTACTGGTGTGTAGTTACTGACTTCTCACCAATCATAAAAGTCTTGCCACCTTGCATAACCCTCAAGGTCTTCTTATCAGGAGCCGCCTGATATAGCAATCCTTCATTATACAAAATCCCCAACGATATTAGATTCCTCCGCAGCCCCGGCACATGCTTCACACCCTTGAGCAGTATCTCTTGATCATCATACATCTTGAACTTGATGTCGCCTACACCAATGACCCGATAGTGTGAGTCATCTCCGATGTAAACAGAACCACCTTTATCTTGTTCAACGTACGACGAGAACCACTCCTTCTTGGATGTTGCATGAAACGAGCTAGTTGAATCCAATAACCACGCTCCACAAGATCTTTCACATGACACCGTGAGAACATCTCCATCACTACTATCCGAGTCATCTTTTTTCTTTGAGAACACAACACTAGCAGTTCCTCCCTTCTTCAGATCAGGGCAATCCCTCCTCAGATGTCCATACTCCTTGCATCCATAGCACTGCGGCCCCTTCTTTTTCTTCTTCTTTCCGGTATCTCCGCCTCAATCACCTCTGACCAGCAAAGCATCTCCAGATGACCCCTCAGTTGCATTGTTCTTTCTCCTCTCTTCATGTGTAAGTATCGCGACAATAACATCCTCCACCTTGATGCTCTCCTTGCCATACGTCAACCTGGTGACCAAGTGCTCATACGACCTGGGCAAAGAACACAAAAGAATAATAGCCATGTCTTCATCATCAACCTTTACCTCGACCTTGACAAGATCCGCGATAACTTAATTGAAGACATTGATGTGCTCTGCAAGATCCGACCCTTCTTGCATCTTCAAGCCAGACAACTTCCGCTTCACATACACCGTCTGGGTCAACGTCTTGGACATAAACTGATCGCCCAACTTCTTCCAAATCTTTCCAGGATTAGACTCCTCCATGACAGTGTACAAGATACGATCGTTGAGACACAATCGAATTGTCGCAGTCGCTTGCTGTTGCATCTCCTCCCTCTTATCGTCTTCCACCTTTGCCGGCTGCTTCCCGCTGAGCACCTTCAGGATCCCCTGCCGAGCTAGCAGATCCTTGACCCTTGTTTGCCACAGCCCAAAGTTGTCGGTCCCGTCAAACTTTGTCACCTCAAACTTGGAAGCCATCGACATCATGTCGACCTGCGATTAGAACAGCTAAATAATCTAGTCAGACCGCAGCACCCTCGCTCGCGTACGCCTCTGTTGACACTTCTTACGATCAAATATCAGAATTGAGAATCCTGGTACTGGGGTAAGGAGTGTTTCAGTGGTTTTCCTTATGGCTTAGTAAAATATAGAAATATTCTGCAAGCGCACAGAATCACCGCTGTAGCACTTCACCTGGGAGTATCCCGAGGTATCATAATTCATATTTCCGCAGGGAAGCTTTGGCAAGAATACTACTGAACAGATATTCGAGACTATCAGAGAAGGGTACACGACTAAACAAGACGGGGGATAAACAGTATTGGATAGGAGTGGATATACCGGACACACAGCTCAAGGGATACTCAGGTAAGGGAGAGAAGAGATAGATAGCTGGGAGGACAACGAGAAGAGATAGAGGACTATCCGAGGCAAGCTCGACTCAACTCTAACTCCCAACTAAACTATCCTAACTCTACTAGAATGAAAGTGGAAATGAGCTCCTTGGCTTGGTGTGTGTGAAACCGGGCATTGGACACTTGTATTTATAGCTAAACAGGTCGGTGGAGCTTGAGTAGCAGCCAAGGGATTGAGGAGGCGGTGCCCGGCCAATTCGGCCGAATCCTCAGGTTCGGCCGAACTGCCCAGTTCGGCCGAACCGTGGGATGCACCGTCCCTTGCTCCCATGGCCTAGATGTGCTCCTGGGAGGCGGTGCTGGCTTTTGGCAGCTGGGGTCGGTTCGGCCGAAGGCCTCAGTTCGGCCGAACTGGGCCCGGCAGCCCCCCTGCACCGCCTCTCCTCCTGGGCCTTCCTGGGCTGCTTTGGGTTGATGTAGTCCATGTACTTCTGTTGTTTTAGCCTAGAGATGACATGGCAGTAGCCCAGGATGAGTTGGCGGTCGCCCACGTGTCATGTGATGTGTTTGCTTGGTCATCGGTGATGTGGACGGCTTCCAGCGGCCTGTACGGCTAAGGGGGATAACCGGACGAACGGAGTCGTTCGGCCGATTCGGTCATTTTCGGCCCCAATAGCGCATATTTGTTGTAGTTGTACCTGCACAAGTGACACTCACCAAAGCTCATGGAACTTTATTAGAAATAAAACCTAAGTACATGGAATGTTGCATATAACCTCATTTAGTCCCGAGTATTGGTGGTCGGATTTGGGCTGTAACGACCGCCAACAAGCTCCCCCAAGCTTAGCTCTTTGCTCGTCCTCGAGCAAAGATATAAACTTAGGCTCGGTGGATTAGGAGTTGCTACAATGTCATTTCTTTTGCAGGTAACTTTATAAACAACTAGTCTTCAGAAATACTTGAATCATAGGCAAGGTTTCAAATCACCTTTTTACCTATGGGGCTTATAGCAATCTCCTTATCTTCTTGAGCGGTTGAAAGGTTGAACAGTTTAACTCAGTTTTATTCCACTCTACTCTTTTCAGGATCCCATCTCGGAGTTTTTCATAAGTTTTGAAAACTACAAATTGTTCCTCATTGGCACACTCAATCACTCAAGTGTATTTGAATCCTCACCAAAGGCTTGTGCCTTCTTTTCATCCTAACATCTAATATGGCTTTTTGTGTGGCTCAGGGACAAAGGATGAAGGCATGCATGCATCTTATATTTTGCTAAGTCAAAGACCGGATCTCTGAGGAGACAAATCACATCTTAAGATCGAGACGTGCAAGTGTGTGGGTATGAGTGGAGTGGAATATGGTGGAATGGTGGTATGGAATATGGTGGAATGGTGGAATGGTGGAATGGAATATGGTGGAACTCCTTGGATGAATTTCCCCTTGGATGAATTTCCCTCTCCTTGATTTATTTTCGAGAACATGGGCTATCTTTTATTCTCATATTTTTGCCATGCCACTTGGCATGCTTTTCTTTTTCTCCTTCTCTTTGCCATGCTCTTTGGCATGCTTTTCTTTTTCTCTTATTTTTGCCATGCTTCTTTGGCATGCTTTTCTTTTTTCATAGCCCATGTCTCTATCAAGAATATTTGGAGAGGGAACTCATAGAACATGGAGCATTTATTTTTGTGGATGGATGATGGAAAATGTTTGCTAACTCCTAGTGTAGGAATTGCAAGTGAGAGGTGGTGTGTGTACGTGGGTCTCGATCTTTAAGAATATGAAAGCTTCACTCAAAGGTCACAACAATTTGACAAAGCTCACTAAGATAACAAGCAGCATATGAGTAGAAATTTTCAACTAAGCTTATCATATGGCTCTGGTAGGTATTTTGACCAGTGAGGAACTTGTTTCATTTTGAAAGCATAAATTTTCCGAGATTTTCCCCGTACTAAAAGCAGAATGCTCACTATATCAATCCCCACAACAACTTAATCATATGCCTCTCACCTTGGAAATGATGAATAGTTGCTCTGTCATTAATTTTGCAAGTACTTTGTTTCAATTAGTTGCTAGATTGTGCTTGAGTTATTTGGCATGAGTAAAATTAATGACAGAGCAACTATTCATCATTTCCAAGGTGAGAGGCATATGATTCATTCCATGCATAGTTGGGAGTTATTTTATTCAAGGGAAATATTGTTTATGGGAAATATTTTTGGTATTTTCATTTTTTTAAATGCAAATAACATGAAGGGAAATAAAAAGGGAAATTAAATGATCAAAGTGCTGGGTAAATCGGGACATACCTGTGGGGGTCCCCCCAAGCTTGGACTCTTCACTGGTAGGGGTTGAGCCTTGAGAGGTACTAGCTCAGCTGTTCTGCTTGTTCATGGACGTCGTGCTGGATAGACGCCACCATCCCGCTATTCTCTTGATGGTACTGAGAATGGCGGGCTAGCGTGTCTTGAATCTCTCGGGTACGGTCGTCGATGAGCTCGACTCGGTCGGAGATGTAGGACATCTCCCGGCTGTAGTCGAAGCGTGCGGATTGTGAGTATCCGGGGTAGTATGGCTGGGAGGCACTGTCGTATCCCCCTCCATACCGACTCTCGGACCACTAAAAACGAATCCTCCCAGTTTCAGAAACCAAAGTCGAGAGGAATTCAAGGGTGAGCAGGTACGAACCTTCTTCGTTGATGTGCCAGAAATTATCCAAGCCAATGGCCTGGAAGATTTCCGTGAACTATATGTCCATCCCCGTGTCCCTGAGCAAGTCTTGCTCAAAAACACGGGTGTGCTCGAACTCCTTCAGCCGAAGCTCGTTGAAGGTGTTCCGCTCCCTTTCTGTTCTAAGGTTGATGTCACTCTCGCTCAGGAGCTGCCTGGCCGGGGGCGTGGCATGGCCCCATCCCGAGCCAGCTGCTCCGTGCTCGTCCGTGTCCATCCAGCTCGAGCCTCGCCGAACTAAAATCCCTCCAAGAGCAGAAGAACTCTTGGTTGAAGAACCGAAAACGAATCCCCCCAGTTTCAGAAACCAAAGTCGAGAGGAATTCAAGGGTGAGCAGGTACGAACCTTCTTCGTTTATGTGCCAGAAATTCTCCCAGCCAATGGCTTGGAAGATTTCTGTGAACTCTACGTCCATCCCCGTGTCCCTGAGCAAATCTTGCTCAAACACACGGGTGTGCTCGAACTCCTTCAGCCGAAGCTCGTTGAAGGTGTTCCGCTCCCTTTCTGTTCTAAGGTTGATGTTACTCTCGCTCAGGAGCTGCCTGGCTGGGGGCGTGGCATGGTCCCATCCCGAGCCGGCTGCTCCGTGCTCGTCCATGTCCATCCGGCTCGAGCCTCGAGACGGAGCTGGGGAGCTCCCAGCATCGTCCGATCGTCGGCCTAGCCGGGCGGAACGACGGAGCGAAGTGAAGAACTTCGACATGATTCCTACAAAAAGTTAGTGCAACAACTACTACCCGAAGGACTGAATATATATGGTTAGCACAAGAAAATCAAGTCAATCGTTCGAGATAGTTAGTCGTTCTTGCGGGGGTGAAAACCACCACAAAATCGTCCAGAAATTCAGCACAAAGATCACAACAAGAGCAAAATATTTTTGGGATTTTCTAGTGATGCAAGTGAACCAAAACTTGAGCTAGAACTTGGGGAGAACTTGAGCAAGCACTAGATCAAAGAATTTGAGAGAGAGAGAGAGAGCTTCCTAGCAAAGTTTTCAGAATGTATGCGTGTTTGAGTGGTGCAAGGAAGCAAGGAAGCGAGGGGTTGCATTTATAGGCAGAGGGGGCAGCGCAGGCTGGTTCGGCCGAACCAGTGCATTCGGCCGGACTGGCCCATGTGCCTCATGCGCAACCTGCCTCCCACCAGCACAAAAATCTTGAATGGGTGCAGCACTAGGTCATGAAAATTTGGTGGTTTGTGTTAGGTGAGATACAAAATTGACATGACCAAAGTGGACTTTAGTGGAGTCACCCCCAATGCTGCCATGTTTGTGATAATTGGTGAGTGTGCAGCCATTTTTAGTGGGGTAGACATGTTTGTTGCTGGTTGGTGGTGATGGTAAATAATTGGAGATGTTCTAGAAGGGATGAAAATGATAAAAGTTACCAATTACATCCACCCTAGGTAAAATTTCAGCATGTGTCCAATTATTTAAACCAAGCTTACTCTTTCTCAAATTAATTACTCAAGTGGTTCAGTTATTTTGAAAAGGGAAACATGCAAATGCAATTGGAAAATAAAAATTTGGAAGGGAAATATGAGATACATACCGGTTATCCTCGCGGCGGGCGCTCAGCTTTTAAGTCCGCGAGCGGGACTTCTCCTGTCTTCAGGTACTCTTGTCATCGTCCGGTCCCGGAGTGGATGACTCGGACGATGCAACCTTCTTCCGCCACATCTTCTTGCTTTTCTTCTTTGGTGGCGAACTAGGCCCTGGTGGCCAGTCCACTCCTCCCTGAGTGGAGCACCTCCCCTTGCTTTGATTCCACGAAATTTTGTGTGGCCAACAATTCCCAAGGTCATGTGAGTGGTTTTTAGTGGTAGGTGAGATGCAAACTTGACATGACCAAAGTTGGTTTTAGTGGAGTCACCCCCATGCTGCCATGTTTGTGATAATTGGTGAGTGTGCAGCCATTTTTAGTGGGGTAGACATGTTTGGTGCTGGTTGGTGGTGATGGTGAATAATTGGAGATGTTCTAGAGGGGATGAAAATGATAAACGTTACCAATTACATCCACCCTAGGTAAGATTTCAGCATGTGTCCAATTATTTCTAACCAAGCTTGCAAAATTTTCTACTCTCTCTCAAATTAATTACTCAAGTGGTTCATTTATTTTGAAAAGGGAAACATGCAAATGCAATTGGAAATTTAAAAATTGGAAGGGAAATATGGGATACATACCGGTTTTCCTCGCGGCGAGAGCTCAGCTTTTAAGTCCGCGAGCGGGACTTCTCCTGTCTTCAGTTGCTTTTGTCATCGTCCGGTCCCGGAGTGGATGACTCGGACGATGCAACCTTCTTCCGCCACATTTTCTTGTTCTTCTTCTTTGGTGTCGGTGGCGTTGGGATCGGTGTCTCTGGAGAATTCCAGAGGGCTTGTTCTTCCTCGTATTTCTTTACGAGGAAATCCATTTCTTCTGCACTTGTCGGTTTTGTCGGCTCGTTCCACTTGAGCTGCTCACCACCGAGTATTTCCAGCTCTCCATTAATGAGAGCCTTAAGGAAACACTCGGCGCTCCTCTGCTCCGGTGTGAGTGGCTCTGTCTTCTTCTCTTCCCGGGGTTGAAACTTGAAGTAAGTCAACCTTCCGTCGATACGGAACGAGATTTCTCTCGCATCCATATCGATCCTAGCCCGGGTGGTGTTCAAGAATGGTCGGCCCAACACAAGGGGAAACGAATGCTCGTTCCCCGTGTCGAGGACAACAAAGTCCACAGGGACATATCGTCCCCAGATCCGGACCTGTACATTCTCGATCACCCCCTCGGGGTAGCGGATGGTTGGGTCCGCAAGCTGTACCTGGGCAGTAGTAGGTGACAAAGTAGGGTAGCGTAATTTCTTAAATAATACCTTAGACATGATGTTGACGCTTGCCCCCAGATCACAAAGTGCATCATCAATGCGATGATTCCAGATCTGGACTGAATGATGGGCACTCCGGGATCTTCCTTCCTATCGGTAGAGGTCTTGATGATCGCCCTTTTTGCAGCTCTTGGCAGGTAGGTCCATCTTGGTGTCAGCACTTGGATGCGTGTGACCTTCCCTGCGTGGTTAGTTCGGAAGACACTACGAGACATCTTACCATGCCTTGTAGTGACGGCTTTCACTGTCTCGATGGAAGGCTCGGGTTGCCCCGGAATCTTCCCCGATTCAGTGGCAGGAATAGCGGCAACTAACTGAGCGACTTGAGTTTCGAGGGGAGCTTCGGGTTGCCCCGGAATCTTCCATCTTGGCAGCGAGCATGTCCAGAGCTTCAA
>OAMR01000060.1:2755598-2780481 GCA_900205405.1 Echinochloa crus-galli
TCCTGGCCGTAGTTCCAGCGTCCTGAGGTGAAGTAGTTCGGCTCCTGATGCTGCCCGGAGCCTCCTGCTCCGGACGTCCCAGCGCCGGTGTACATGTCGTAGGTGGCCTCAAAAGCGGAAGTGTGTCGATGCGGCATTTGTGGTGCATCTTCTCTTGGTGACAATTCACCTCCAGTATCAAGCAAGATCGAAGAACCAGCCAAGACAAAGACTTAAACAAGACTACAAGCACTAGAACTGTAACTGACTATAGTCTAAACAAGATATATGCTGCAACTAGGATAAAGTAGGAGCAAGATATAAATGACAAAGGCAAAGTGATAAAGATAACTATATTGATACTCAAAGTCTTGCAAAAGGAAAAGGTAAAGATACAAGAGCTTCTGAAGACGGCTTCTGGTGGACGACTCCCGGTGGCCTGTACGGCTAAGGGGGATAACCGACCGAACATGTCGTTCGGCTGTTTCTGTCATTTCCGACCCCTATAGCACGTATTTCACAATGTTGTACCTACAAACATGACACTCACCAAAACTCTTATTAGAAATAAAACCTAAGTACATGGAATGTTGCATATAACCTCATTTATTCCCGAGTATTGGTGGTCGGATTTGGGCTGTAACGACCGCCAACAGCTTCCTCGCCGCAGACCGCCGACGAAAGCCGCCGAGCCTTGTTGTGCACAACCCATGCACCACGAAGCTTCTCCTGAGCTCCGAAAACGCAGCCTCCGAGCCTCCCATCAAACTCCACGCCGTCGCACGTCGACGATGTGACCTTGCTCGAACGCCGCCCGTTATTTGCCTTCAACCACGAAAGTACCGGTTCGCAAATAGCCTGATTGTTTCTGTTGATGCAATCTTCATAGACTCCCCTGTTGTTATATGCCGAGGCAGAAATCGAACAGCACAAGCCCTAACGGAATCCGGACTCCTCCCGCTGCTGTATCTTTTTATGTTTCCTTTTCCTTCACGTAATACACTGCGGCACCGCTTGAAACTGATCCTTCCAATCCAACTCGGTCACGTCATCTCTCGCATGCATGGTCCTGGCCACACACGAGTCTGATTTGTATGCGGTAAATAACCTGCCACATAAATACACAATGCATGCTCCTGGATCCCACCAAATAAACAACGTGAGAACAAGTCCATATTGGACTCCTCACATACGGTGGAATACGCCTCATGCTGCATGTCTCCACGCGACTTGTCTTTGGGCTGGTTCGACGCTCGCTCTGCACGCTTGGTGGCCGCACCTGTGCATACTCCTTGAGCCATACGTCGCTGTCCTTCGGTCACCGCCTATCGTGACACAATTACGTAACTCTGAAACAGAAACACCTCAATTAACATGTCGAGTCCATCGTGGCTTTCGCCACCGAAGTCATCGCCGTCGTCCACAACGTCTTCCGGCCGCACCGTCGAACTTGGACGTCACGTCTGACCGACCCCTATCGAACAACAGCCAAACAGCTCAATCAGCCCCGATCTTCACGTCTGGACAAATCCCGCTGATGTCTTGCTCATCGGATGGTTCGAGTCTCCTTATCGAAGTGTCCGACTCCATCGATCGAATCGTTGACCGCCAACATGCTCCACCTTGCGCCATGTCCCTCCGCGGACATTGTGAGACTCCGACGCGGTGTGGAAACATACTCATCGCGCCTCTCCGAAGATCTTCACAGCTCTGGCTCTGATACCACTTGTTAGATAAAACCGGTACTAGCGTCGAGATCCCGATAGATCAACTAGCACCACTGCAGTGGAAGTAACAAGATCATAAACGCCTTCGCCAAGATCAACACGAGAACGACACCGAGGCACGATATTTTTTAACGAGGTTCGGCCATGTGCCTACATCCTCGGGGCATGACTACGGACGCTCCTCCCCATAAATAGCAGCTACACCGGCATCCGGGCACCACCGCGGCTACGCCGCCGCCCACACTAGCCGCCAAGTCGTCTCACGGTTACACGGTAGTGCCATCATATTTATGCGCCCTAGGGATACAAAGTACGACCCAAACTCTATCCCTAACCTACCAATTACAACTCAAGTCCACGTCGTAACCAAAACATATACATATTTGACATAACTCTAACAACATGCTGCTTCATGGCCGCCGTCGCGGGTGCCGCCGATGAGGCGGTAGACATGGTGAATAAGCAGGATATCATTCTGCAATGGCTGCTTGGGAACGTTTTCAATCTTTTGGACAAATTCCCGTTTTCAATTTCTTGGAGAAAGTCCCAAATGCCTAATTCTTATGATCAGCATTAATATAGCCACAAATTGAGATCGGCTGACGATCCTCTCTCTGCGTGAAAACGTGGAGGGGAGAGCGAAAAACAAATCATCACGCAGAGCATGTTTGCCTCCTCGTGGACGCGGCATCGACGACACAGCCGTCGCAGTGGCGTGCAAAGCTCATCGATGCCCAGCAGCCGGCCGCGGACATCGGCCGTACATAGCTCACCGCCATCGTGGGCCAAGGAGTTCGGTTTGGCATGTTCCAAGCGCGGACGGACTGGGTGTTGTAGGGCTGGGCCAGAAGAGATCCCACGGAAAGTAATTATATAAATTGATTGTTAAATGACTGCCTTGAGATAGGTGCAGTTTTATAAAATGGATGTACCGGAGTTCTCCAATGATTTTACTAATCTCAGAAGGTACTCTCTCCCCTTCTCTCTCTCATTCTTGTTTGGGAAGGGAAGGAAGAGAGTGAGTGGGAGACAAGGGGGAGCTTGGGCGTGGTAGAGAGTGGGACAGGTTCGGGTTCGCTCGCATGATAATGTGGCAAATAAAGCTCTCCTTCATATGTAATAGCTAAGACTGTCTCCAACAATGGAGATCCAAATCGGAAACCCATTTATCACTTAAGGTTGCCTACGGTAAAAAGGTCCGTGACCCATAAACTTATTTATCCAACAAAGGACCCAAAAGAGAATCCTTTCTACGAATGAGTCACAAAGAGAGAGGATACCCATATTTAGGTTCCATCTCTTCTGAAAACTCATTTTGAGTTTGAGTATAGGTACTCCGTTGGAGGGTGAAATAATACCATGAAGACCCATTTTAGGTCTGTGTCTCCTTTTGAGTCACTTGTTGGAGATAGCCTAATAGGTCAACAGAAGTAGTGCCAGACTGCCAGGTTGCGATCGAATCATCGATAGATTAGCACCTACATAGCTACTGCCGACCAAGTTCTGATTTGACTCAAGTCAGCCCGTTGTGATGTACAGTCAGTCAGCCGGAGTCTAGATTAAACCGCACCTACTGGTGAAAAAATGACTTTTCATCTCCTATTTTTAGTCTTGGTTACGTTTTGGCCCGAAATAAATATCCTTTTAGTCCCTGTTTACATTTTTCTAGGTCCCGGAGGACCTTTAGTCACGGTTGGACTAAAAGTCCCGTGACTTTTAGTCGGGACATTTAGTCTCAGGTGGAAACACCCACCAGAACTAAAGGGTGACTTTTAGTCTCGATTAGCGTTTTCACCCAGGACTAAAGGTCCTCCACGAGATAATTTAAAATGAAAGCACCCACGGATATAGCACATGTGCTCTGCAGGTGAGATAGTAAGGGAGGCTACGTGCGAGGCAGAGGTCCCGGGTTCGAATCCCATGAACCGCACGTGTGAAAATTCGCATGACTTATGACGACACGCGCGTGCAGTGGCCTCCCCTCGGTTCAACACTTTTTTTTCTTTGGAGCCTTTAGTCCCGGTTGGTGTTACGGACCAGGACCTTTAGTCCCAGCTGTGCGCCGGGGCCGTTGTCCCGGTTGAAAAACCGTGACTAAGTTGGTCCCTTCCAACCGGAACAAATGGCTCTTTTTCCGCCGGTGACCATGTCTCACTTTAACAACCAGACATAGGGCTTACCCTTTAATTTAATGATATCTTATCTTATTTAATGAATAATGATATATATGATGACATGATTTTAACTCGAACTACGTTTGGGTCATCACACAACTAAAAATTCATTTTTTTCATTTCAGTTTTATAGTTCTAGTTTTTAATTCAGTTCCTAATTGATCCCATAACATTGAAAATAGGTAAGAACAAATGATATTATACCGTTATTTTCTGTCATCCATCACGTAACAGGTATGATATCTTCCTCCGAAGAAGCTGGTTCCGATGCTTGTAGGCCTGTAGCTAACTTGTGGGTTTCCTTTATTTGGAACCCACATGTTTTCCTATTATTGTGCCAATTTACCCAAAATATGAAAATTAAATGAGCTTGGCTAAGAAGTATCTGTCACTGCTGTAGTAAATTTATCTCATCAAATGGATCATTTTATGATTTTCTATCGTTGGTATATATATCCAATGGAGAAAATGGTAGCATACGTGACCCAGTTCCTTTTAATGTTTAAAAACCATGAGATTACAGGCCGTGGAAGATGAGCCTTCATATTTTGTAGTGTCTTCAAACTAATCAAGCTCTTTTCGCTAAAAAAAACTAATCAAGCTCAGTGAGTGAAAGATTGCAAAAAAGTACGTAAATGTTTAGGTAGTAATACTAATTCTCAAATGGAAATGAAAGCTTGATGATTCTCAATATTGCTCTGTGGTTTAGTGAGAGTTAAAAATATCATTTCTAAAATTTTGATACTTTCACTCGAGGCTGGTACTCAAATTTGTTTTAGAAGGACTGGCTAGGTAGTAATCCAATGAGTGATCTGATATATGCTCCCTTGTGCACTATAGTCCATAGGAAACATTACACCGTAACATATGTTATAAGTTCTCTCCTACTTAATGTTTCATTTAGAAGAGCTATGATTGAAAGATAAGATGATAAAATGGCATATCTTTTTTAGATTAAGGAAAATATCCGGTCTTAGAATATTCACATGTGAATGCCTACGATCCAGAGAGAAAAAACCTGACTACATATAGGCAGAAGGTACATGAGTATTTAGACTCCTACTCAAACTAACAAGGAAGACAAAAATAAGAAAGAAAGAGATTAAAAAAGAAAGCTAGAAAGATTGAGCTTCAAACTTTCTAAGCCCTTGCTTCAACCTTCTTGCTTTGGTTATTGTGCAGCAATAAATATCTCACGTCAGCTGTATTTTTCGAAACTTTTTATGCTAGCTTAGGATAATCTTGCCTTATGGTCACGTGCTACCTATTGCCTAATAACCACACTGAGTCGATCGACTGTAGCAACTTCACTTCAAGCACTCTGAAAATGGCATAGCCAAGTTGTAAAATTGCTGCTGCAGCAATTTCGTGTCCCTTCTGCTTGTGAGCTCGTCGCGGATCCTGCAATTTCCATCCTGCACCTGACCTCTCCGAACAGGTACGTGCCATTTTGCTGGCAGTTTGCGTCCCAAGCGCGCGCCTCGAGGCGGGCCTTTCGGCATATTCAGAGTCAGAGGCAACTTCACCGGCTCAGCGAGAAGAGGATACAGGGAATGGAGCTCAACCGATTTCCAAAGATGCATGGCATGGTTCTTTCACATTCTTTCCATCGCATCAGCATCCATCCATTAACCGGCGGATCAGAGTTTGTGGTGGTGGAAAGGACGCCGATGGACAGCGGTGGGAAGGTGACGATGACGGCCACGACGGAGGCAGGTACTGCAGGGTTCAGCGGGCGGTCACGCACACAAAGCAGTACTTCACCGTGTACCACGACTGCGTGCACTACTACTAGCTATTGCCAGCTCTGCTTCTTCCTATATATGTTAACGTCGAAATCGGATGATTTATAAGAACTCCAGTGTCTTGCGTCAAAGCGTCATCTAAACAACACCATTTAAATAAACAGAAGGGGGAGCCTCTGGTTGATAGCGAGTGGGACTGGTTCAGGTTCAGTCGCATGACACGCCTCGCAAATAAAGCTCTCCTTCATACGCAACAGCTAATGGCTTGACACAGATGGTCTATGTCAGAGGTTGGGATCCAACCGCTGACCGGGTTCTGATTTAACTCAAGTCAGCCCGTGCTGATGTGGCAGTACGTCAACCTGAGGCCAGATTAAACCACATCATGTCGCACTTTAACAATACAAGGCTAAATCGCTTTGGGTTCTAGTGCAAACACTATTTTTAATTTGATTTCAGCTATTAAATGTGGGGAATTAGATAGATTAAACACAAATAACTGTAAGGAACTTCGACAAGTAGAGCAAGAAGAGTTCACTGATGAAATTATGGATGAGGATGCCAATCATATTGGAGGTGAATGGCATATGGTATCCAAAAAGAAAAGATCCACAAGTAAAAAGAAATTACACATCCCTTCAGTCTCGCATATAAAAAACAAGTGATTAAATGAAAGGCCTATTTTGAAACAACAGATGTCTTAGGGACTTGGCTAGATTTAAATTTCTTAATGATGCTTCTAGTGGTCATAAATTAGATTTTATTGCTATTTTAGAGACTCGTAGAGATGACTTCACAGCAACAGAATTGAACCATTTTTGCGGCGGCAGAGATTTCTTTTGGAATTGGACTTCACCAAGAGGACAATCTGGTGGAATTTTGTTGGGAGTCAACCTCCAATTGTTTGATATTGGCAACGTCACATTGGGAGACTTTCATATTAAATTTAATATTAAAAACAAGGAGGATGCCTTTGGGTGAATTCTCATTGCTACTTATGGAGCAGCACAAGACAAACTCAAACAAGCATATCTCACCGAAATGGTTCAAATGTGCAATACAGAAAACAAACCTATTTTGATAGGTGGGGATCTTAATATTATAAGGAGCCCAAATGAAAAGAACAATGGCAAATACAATGATAGATGGCCTTTTCTTTTTAATGCATGCATTGAAAGTTTGAATTTGAGGGAATTAGATCTCTCTGACCGACGCTTTACTTGGGCTAACTCTCTAGACATACCGACTTTTGAAAGGTTAGACAGAGTTTTAGTGAGTACTGAATGGGAACAAAAATTCCCATTAGCAACGGTTCAGGTTTTTACAAGAGACATTCCAGACCACACCTCATTGGTTCTAGATTCAGGAACCCCATCCCATCGTAACTAGCATACTTTTAAATTTGAACTATGCTGGTTATTGCGGGAAGGGTTCCGCAAAAAAGTAGCTGAGGTCTGGAATAATGAAACAAGGGGAAATACTTCACTACAAAAATGGCAGCACAAGATAAGGCATACCCGTTAATATTTGAGAGGCTGGGCCAAGAATATTAAAGGACAAAATAAGGAGAAAGAAGAAATAATTATCATGATTGACTTCCTAGATAAAAAGGCAGACCATTCGATACTTTCTTCAAACGAGCAAGATTTGCTTCGCTATCTAAGGGACAGAATCTCTCATTTGCTAGGGAGGAAGAAATTGCTTGGTTTCAAAGGTCAAAAACTAAAACCCTGTTAGAAGGTGACAATAATAATAAATATTTTCAGCTTATTGCCAATGGTAAGCATAGGAAAACACGCATATTCCAGTTGGAAGGGAATAATAAGATTTTAAAAGATGAGATGGAGCTAAAAGAGCATATAATCTACTATCAGAACTTGTTTGGACCACCTGAGGAATGTAATTTCACAATGATGAATAATATTCTCACATAGCCGTTTACTGAAACTGGGGTAAAAGAGGCTATTTTCCAAATAGAACATAATAAAGCACCGGGTCCGGATGGATTCCCAGCTGAATTTTATCAAGTGTTTTGGGAAGTCATAAAAGCTGATTTAATGGCTATGTTCAACGACTTCCATAAAGGAGATTTACCTCTTTTTAGTCTCAACTTTGGGATAATTACATAGCTACACCAAAGTTGCCATCCATGAGGCTGTTTCTTGACGTTGCATGCTGGTTGTTGCTCTGCATCGTTCCATAAAGGAGATTTACCTCTTTTTAGTCTCAACTTTGGGATAATTACATTGCTACCAAAATGCCAAGAGGCTATCAGAGTCCAACAATATAGGCCGATTTGTCTACTAAATGTGAGCTTCAAAATTTTTACAAAGGTTGAAACAATTAGGATTAGTAAGATAGCACAGAAGGTCATTCGACCATCACAGACAACCTTTTTACCCGGAAGATACATACAAGAAGGTGTCACAATTTTACATGAGACTATTCGTGAATTGCATAGAAATATATTAAATGGGGTTATTTTAAAAGTGGATTTTGAAAAAGCCTATGATAAAGTTAAATGGCCCTTTCTTCAACAAACTCTTTGAATGAAAGGCTTATCACCTTTGTGGTGTGAGTGGGTCGATCAATTTGTTTCTGGGGGAAGTGTTGCGGTAAAGGTAAACAATGACGTGGAACGATTTTTTCAAACAAGAAAAGGCTGGAGACAAGGTGATCCTTTTTCACCCATCCTGTTTAATATAGTGGTAGATATGTTGGCTATATTCATTGCTAGAGCAAAAGAGGATGGCCAAATTCAGGGAATTATCCCACATCTAGTAGATGATGGCCTTTCTATCTTGCAATATGCCGATGAAACAATCCTCTTTATGGAGCATGACATTGAGCAAGCAAAAACCATGAAGATTCTATTATGTGCATTTGAACAACTCTCAGGTTTAAAGATTAACTTTCACAAGAGCGAGCTGTACGTTTTTCTATGGGGAGGCGAAGAACTTTGTAGACCAATATTCACAGATCTTTGGATGTCATACATCTCACTTCCCCTTCAGATACCTTGCTATTCCAATGAATCATAGAAAACTTAGGAACAAGGATTGGAAAAGGGTTGAGGATCATTTTCAAAAAAACTGAGTAGTTGGAAAGGAAAACTTTTTTCCTATGGTGGTCAACTGGTTTTGATCAACTAAGTTTTGAGTAGCATTGCTATGTACATGATGTCCTTCTTTGAAGTACCAAATGGTATTCTTAAAAACTAGACTTCTACAGATCCATCTTCTTCTGGCAGGGAGATAATCTCAAAAAAGTATAGATTGATAAGATGGGGTGTCTTGTGTTTGCCAAAAGAGCAAGGTGGTTTAGGAATAATAAATCTAGAGTTGCAGAATACCTACCTACTTAGCGAATGGTTATATAATCTAATTAATAATTAATGAAGATGGAGTTTGCCGAGAACTTCTTAGGAAGAAGTACATAAAGAGCAAAAACATTGGTGAAGTCCAATGGAAGCCAGGAGATTCACACTTTTGGTCAGGCCTTATGAAGGTCAAAGACCGGTTCCTGGACTTTTCTACATTCAATCTCCACAATGGCACTCAAATCACGTTTTGGAAGGCCAAGTGGTTAGGAAACTTCACCGTCCAAGACCGGTATCCATCTTTATATCTTATTGTAAGAAAGAAACATGCGACAATTGCCCATATTTTTAGCTCTACACCTCTTAATATAACCTTTCGCAGAACTTTAGTGGTACATAAACTTTTAAAATGGAATGAGTTGGTTGCAAGAATCGAATTTGTACAACTTGACAACCAGCATGACTCAATCAAATGGAATCTCTCTAAACATGGTGAGTCGTATGTTGGAAACAACTACAATGGAGATCTTCGCCAAGCATGGGCGACTGTCTTCTACTCCCTCCATCTCAGGATACTAGGCGCAACTGTTTTTTTGATTTGTCTCAGGATACTAGGCGCTGACCTCCTTGGCTCCGCATGCACCGCTCGCTCCGTGTGAAATTACTGCAGGAGGCTGCATGCGCATGCGTGCCGCGGGCCCTACTGCATGCTGCGTGGACGGAAAAAGTTGCTCGGTTTAACCCTGCGTGATGGAGAATGCGGCATGCAGTTAATTAGGAGGTGGAACCCAAGGAGTTTTGCTAAGAACGAGTGGTAATTAATGTCTTTCTTGGTCTTTGCATTTTTGGAGTTGTGCCTAGTATCCTGAGACGGAGGGAGTAATAGGCTTAGTTCTTAGTTCACTACCGAATACTTGTTATTTGCCGTGTGCCGCACATGGCAAACGGGCCACAACAAACGCCGACCGGCAAAGGCGGCTTTGCCGTGGGCCTTTTGTCGGGCAAAGTGTGCCAACGTGGCCCATGGCAAAGGCCAGCCCAGGCCGATGGCCGTTAATGGCGACGACAGGCTTTACCGTAGGCCACGACGGCCCAACACACGGAAAAGGGCCACACTTTGCCGTGTGCATATTTTTTCGTGCGCCTTCCTGGACAGGCACATAGCAAAGGTTCATAGCAACCAACGGCATGAACCTTTGCCTGTGCCAGGCGTTAGGCACACGGCAAAGGCATGGCTGCGTCGTGTGTCAGTCCTTTGTCGTGTGTCGTCCAGGCAGACACACGATAAAGACTATAAAAGCCGTGTGCGTTGTGTTTGCCGTGTTCCACGTGGAAGGCACACGGAAAACACAACCTTTGTCGTGTTCCCGATATAATGCATACGGCAAAGACCATGGCACACGGCATATAGCCGGTTTCCGGTAGTGGTTTCGCTATTTGAGAGTGCACTTAACTCCTTTTCTATCCTTTTTGAGAGGTTATTTTAAATTAGCAGGAAGATGATACAGTAATAATGAATGATTGGGTACAAAGCTCTTGCATAGGCCGGAATAAAATTTCCTTAATCTAAAAAAATAAGGCTTAGCCATTAATGTAATGCTATCTAAACTTGTTTAATGAATAACGATACATACGATGACAACCACGTTTGAGTCACCACACGATTCGTAAATTCATTTTTTTTCATTTCAGATTTATAGTTCTAATTCTTAAACAGTGTCTAATTTCTCGCATAATAATCAAAATATAGGTGAGCAATTGAAATACAATTATTTTCTGTCATCCATCACGTAACAGGTATGATCTTCTTCCTCCGAAGGAGCAGGTTCCGATGCTTGTAGGCTTGTAGCTAACTTTGTAGGTTCCCTTTATTTAGGACCCACATATGTTTTCGTATTTTCTGTGCCAATTTACAGAATTTATGAAGATTGAATGAAGTATCTGTCACTGGCCGGTGTAGTCAATGTGTCTGCAATGAATCATTTTATTATTATTTTTATCACTGGCCGGTATATATCCGACGCAGAAAATGGTGGCATATGTACCCCAGTTCCTTTTAAGGTTTAGAAACCATGAGACTAACAAGCCGTGGAAGATGAGAGACTTCATATTGTAGAGTCTTCAAACTAATCAAGCTCTTAGAAAAAAAACTAATCAACCTCAGTGAGTGAAAGATTGCTAAAAAGTGTTTAGGTAGTAATACTGATGCTCAAGTGGAAATGAAAGGTTGTTGAAGATTCTCAAATTTTCTTTAGTTTAATGAAAGTTAAAAAATCAGTTCTAAAATTTTAGATGCTTTCAATCGAGACTGGTACTCAAATTCGTTTTAGAAGGACATAGCTAGGTAATAATCCAATATGAGCATCTGTTATTCTGATCCCTTACGCACTACAGTCCATAGGAAACATGACACCATAACATACGTTGTAAGTCCCACTTGTAAAATCGATTATGTAGAATAATCTAAAGGTATGTTCATTAGGCATTTATATAAGAGTGTAAAATTATGTTTTAAATTGACATACAATTACCCTATCCGTAAGATATCATTCATATCCATCGCTACATATGGAAGCTAAAATTTCCCGTAAAAAAATGAGATCTTTCTTTGATGATCCTATAAAAGAATCAGCTTCACCAAGGATAATTTATCAAAAGAATATGGCATAAAATTGATAAATGTTATTTTGTAGCCATAAAGACAGATACACCATTTGTTCTACCTTTGGATGATAGTGTTTCACATGAACGTTCTGCAGAGGAATAGATTTGTATGCAACACAAATCGGGATCCAGTTTAACATTCTTCCTAGGGTAGACCCTTGCACAAAAATAGTTTCCTACTAACGCGTAGACATCCTCTTATGAAACACCATCTACTTTTGAGATTCTTTTTATGAAATCGAGATGGTGATAAAGTATCAAACATGTCTTAAAGTCAGACACGCACAGCCAGACATAAAAAAATGATAAAAAATACACATCTTGCAATGAGAATGCATAATTACATAGTCACTGTATAAAATGAGCAACACAAAGACAATACAAAATAAAAAAAATACAATACAAAATAAAATACACAAACACATACATATATATAAGAATACCACAAAATGTTTGATTGCAATGAAATTGTTCATTCCCGAACAGTATAGTATAACGCTTAACCCGTTTGTATATAGGATGGTCTAATGGGCTACAATGCATCTTAGGATCATATGTTAAACCTAGTTCATGAGCATATTCATGATCCATTAATTAGCAAAAATGTCGCCTTGCTGATCACTAGTCGAAGCCATGTGGCTCCCAGCCCCCTCCATCATCGGAGCCAAATTGTTGTTGCTGGCCATCTGTTGTTGTTGCTGGCCACTAGCCAAGGTGGCAGTTTGGCTACTGCTACTCACTTGGCCAATGCAGTGCACAAGTGGCGACCTGACATGGGACATGTTGTTCATGGCGGTGAACTGACCACCTGAGCCATATTGATTTGGGTTGTATGAACCTCTAGCATTGGTGAGCCCCTCACAGGAAGATGGATTGTTTTGCGCCCAAGGCTCGGTGTCGTACAGGCTGACATCATTGATACTGTGGCGTTTCTTCTTGGTCGGGTTTTCTATCCTACGGAAATACTTCTGGGCATGGCTGCAGATTTGCACTGGGGTCTTATTGGGAACAAAGTGTCTGGATATGTTCTTCCAGTTGCCACGGCCATACGCATGCATACCATGGATGAATTGCCTGCAATGAGAAAGGATTTAGGATTGACAATGACACCAAAACCATGAGCTTAATAAGTTCCTTGTCATAATTAATACCTACACCATATGCTTAATAAGTATACTAATAATCAATATGAAAGATGAGCCAATCATTTACAAAATAGTGCAAAATAAATAAGAACATAAAAACTCATGTGTATGTGGGATGATTCAAGGATAACAAGCGAATCAATAACCTGTGCTCTTCTATGGTCCAAAATCTCTTGTTGTACTGTCTCTCCTTATGAGGAGTGGGCTGCCTCCATGGTACCTCTTCTACCTTCCTCATGGACTCTATCCCATCCATCGGATAACCACACAACACTTCCGTGTTTCCCATGGCAGGATCCTCCAACGGCATCCCAAAGTTGCCATCCATGAGGCTGTTTCTTGACGTTGCATGCTGGTTGTTGCTCTGCATCGTATGCATCATCTCCACCATCAGATGAACATATAGGCTGATTACCTGTTGCTTCTCCTTCAAGGGGAACATTTCTTGGAGCTCATTCACAATGTCATCCTGCCTCTTGTTCATGTTGTTGGCACAAATGTTGTTGGTGTTGCGCATGGTGATGAGAGATTTCATCATCTGGATTTCAGAAGCGCTCCACTCTCCATTGGACACTGGATCCATAGGGGCCGAGTACTACAAATAGTTGGTGGTATGAAATAGGAATGAGAGGGTTGTTGAGATGGAGAGAAGGTCAAGCACAAGGAAGGGTATTTATAGCCGTCTAGGGAATCTATTTGTGGTAGTTTTGATTAATGTCATATCTAACATTGATACAATGGAATATGGTGAATTTAATAACAAAATCAAAGTTGATATCGAGTCATATATCAATGCACATTAAAATAATGTCAGGATATATATCACAACAATCATACTGATAATAATTAAATTATATACTCATAACATAAATGAGAATGAGATATTCACATTCAAGGTTTAATGTTCACATGCACATATGTTTTGCACAATCTGAGGTAGGGATATGATCGTGGTGCTTGCACGTTAACATGTGTTCACACTTGTGTGTTTCATGTGAAGGAAACCATTGCTGTAAGCCCCATGTGCACATCGTCAATGCAACTTGGCATTGCCTGTAGTTGTCCCGTGCAGGCCTTGATGAATACAACAAGTATGTGTACTCCCGTACATAGTCAAGCATGGACTTGAAAGTAGTAAAAGAAAAGAAACATCGGCATATAGTCCAGTTTGATCATTCATATGATGTGTTAAGGAAGATGGATGTGCACCCATGTATGTAGCAATTAACATGGGTGACATCTGTGGATATGGCCATGCCACTGCAGCCGTTGTTCTCACATAGATAGAACATAGGAAACTAGCTAGTGCCTGGTTTTGCTACTATCAGTTGACTCCATTGTTGGTGGTGAAGTTTAATTATTGCAGATATATCTATATCTAAACAAAAGCCTTAATGAGTTATTACAACATAATAAATGATAGTGAATGATTTAAATCTTGAATATATGCATAACTTTTCTGGTGATATCTATTCTATATATAGTTTATTTTTCATGCATATTATAAAATGATTTTGATATTAACACTACTAGAGAACGCCTCATCTGCTGTTGCTGGCCCACCTCTGCGTTGGGCCAACAGTTGATGCGTGGCTTGAGCATTTACACCAGGATAAATACGGAATAATATTCATATCGGCTGTCCTTGAGGGTTGGCAAACATATTTGTTATTGTGTTGGCACTTGTTAAAGACCCATGCATGTACTCTAGCTATATGCACATGTTGAAATGGCGCTGACACAGATTTTATTCTCTTGCACATGGTCGGCCTGTTAAACTATAGGTGTTTTCCTGTAACAATATCTGCCGACGTGAGGTCGGTTAGATAGAGATAGAATAGAGTTAGGACTCTTGTAGATCAAGTTGTAATCTCAACTAACTCTGTAACTATCTCATGGCTATTTTGGCCTATATAAACATGGAACCATGGCGAGCCAAGTTACGCAACCACACTACACAAAATCTTTCATGGTAATCAGAGCCAATCTTCTACAAAACATCCACTAGCCTCATCCATGGCGTCCTCTTCGTCGACGTCAATAATGGCCCTCGGTCCGGTAGAGAAGCTAACCAGGGAGAACCATATGCTATGGAAGGCGCAGATCCTTCCCCCCATCAGAGGCGTCCAACTCATGGGCTATCTCGATGGAACCATCGCTGCTCCAGAGAAGACGGTGGAGAAAGACAAGCAGCTCGTCCCCAACCCTGACTACGACGTATGGGTGGCAAAGGATCACCAGCAAGTATTGGGCTACTTGCTCAATTCCCTCACCCCGGATGTACTAGGTCAGGTTGCGACCCTAGCAACAGCAGCCGAGGTGTGGGCGGCACTCGAGACAATGTTCTCGGCTCGGACACGCGCACATGCAGCAAACCTGCGGATGCAGCTGTCCACAAAGAAGGGGAGCATGAACATGACGGTCCACTTCAACAAGATGAGATCGATCCAAGACGAGCTATCAGCAGCTGGTAAAGTTGTAGATGATGATGAGATGGTTACTCATATTCTAACTGGTTTAGATCAAGATTACAATGCTATTGTTACATCTATTCTTGGTCGATCTGATTCCATCACTTTGAGCGATCCATACGCTCAATTGATGGCCTATGATGCACGTCTTGAGATGCTTCAGGACTCCTACAGCAACACTCAGTACCAATCCTCTGCGAACTCTGCTACAAGAGGGCGTGGAGGATTCCGTGGCCGCAGCAATGGATGTGGTCGTGGGCGCAATGGAGGCCGCGGTGGAAATTCCAACCGAGGCTTCCCCAATGGTGGTGCCCCCAAGCAAAGTGGATGGGACAACTCCAAACCTAAGTGCCAAATCTGTAAAAAGGTTGGGCATGAGGCAAGTATCTGCTGGTACTGCTATGAGGAAGACGAACAACAGAACTCCAATTCTGCTGGCGCTGCTACAATAGGATATGGTGTGGACACCAATTGGTACATAGACAGTGGTGCTACAGATCATGTTACAAGCGAGCTTGAGAAGCTGACTATTCGAGACAGGTATAATGGGTGTGATCATGTCCAAACTGCCAACGGCTCAGGTATGAGAATCAGTAATATTGGGCACACAGCTTTACAAACCCCAAATATAAATCTTCTGTTAAAAAATATTATTCATGTCCCTAGTGCTAGCAAAAGCCTTGTTTCCGTTCACAAACTCACCACTGATAATAATGCATTCTTGGAATTTCATCCGGATTTCTCCCTTATCAAGGATCAGAGTCGAAGAAAACCCTTCATCGAGGTAGATGTGCCGGTGGCCTTTATCCTCTAGAGCCACAACCTTTTGAAGTCTCATCCAACAAAGTCTATGGAGTCAATAAACCATCCTCGTCAAGATGGCATAGTCGCCTAGGGCATCCTTCGTTTCCTATTGTTAGTCGTGTTCTTAAAAACAATAATCTCCCTTGCTCTAGTGAGGTGAACAGTGAGTCCGTTTGTGATGCGTGTCAGATGGCCAAGAGCCATCAACTTCCTTATTATAAATCTGATAGTGTTTCAAAAGGTCCTTTGAATTTAATATTCTCTAATATATGGGGACCAGCCCCTAATTCTGTTGGTTGACACACATATTATGTGAGCTTTATAGATAATTTCAGCAAATATACCTGGATTTATTTGTTGAAAAAGAAATCAGACGTGTTTCAGGTGTTCCAAAACTTCCAAAACCTTGTCGAGAGAAAGTTTAACAAGAAAATTTTGGCCATGCAAACTGATTGGGGTGGTGAGTACGAAAAGTTAAACTCTTTCTTTCAGCGCATTGGCATCTCCCATCGTGTCTCCTGTCCACATTCTCACAAACAGAATGGAGCTGCAGTCGCCACATTGTTGATGTCGGTTTGTCCCTCCTAGCCAATGCGTCTATGCCCCTAAAGTTTTGGGATGAAGCTTTTCTTACAGCTACATATCTCATTACTCTACTTCCTAGCAAGGTTATAAATTTCCAAACACCCGTTTCACTGCTCCTCAAAGAAACTCCTGACTATAAATCCCTTTGAGTTTTTGGATGTGCCTGTTGGCCAAACTTGCGTCCTTACAACTCTAGAAAGCTTGCTTTTCATTCAACCAGGTGTGCTTTTCTTGGTTACAGTACTCTTCACAAGGGGTTTAAGTGCCTCGATATCTTCAAAGGACGTGTCTACATCTCCACACTAGTAGAAAAAGGACCTTTCATCTCCTATCTTTAGTCCTAGTTACGTTTTAAACCGAGACAATAGGCCTTTAGTCCCGGTTCGTATTTTTCTAGGTCTAAGGAGCACCTTTAGTCCCGGGCGGTGGTTTCACCCGGGACTAAAAGAGTGACTTTTAGTCTCGGTTGGTGGCTCCAACCGGGACTAAAGGGTCTTTAGTCCCGGGTGTAGGTGCTTCACGGGTTACAAAAAAGAGGAAACATCCCACTTTCTATCACATGTACTGCATAGGTGGCGTGGCTAGATGGGTATGCGTGAGACCATGCAAGGGGTTATGGGTTCAAATCCCCTCGGACTAGATGGGTATGCGTGAGAACATGCAAGGGGTTATGGGTTCAAATCCCCTCGGACGCAATAATTTTTTAGTTTTAGGGACTTTTAGTCCCAAGCGTGGGGACCGGGACTAAAGGTCCGGACTCCCGGCCTCCTAGTCCCGGGCGCCGCGCCCGGGACTAAAGCTCGGTTCTCTACTAGTGCCAGGGATGTTATTTTTGATGAAATCATCTTTCCATTTGCTAGCCTTCATAGTAATGCTGGTGCACTGTTAAGCAAGAAATCATTCTCTTACCACCACACCTTCTAAACTCTGGGGATGTAAACTGTGCTAACCCTAATACTATTGCTCCTACCGTAAGTAATGGCATGCAGGAACAGGCTGAAGAAAATATGGCTCCAAATACTTCGTCCCGACGCGCCAACCGGAGCTGATTCGGCGACAGGATCCAGCACGCGTTAACCGTGGTGATCCGCCGTATTCTGCGCAACCTGGCTCCGAGGCTTCTTCGACCATTCCGGCTGTGACGCGTAGGGGGACAGAGGATTCTCCTTCGCAATACTCTGGCCCTCAAATCCGGAGCCGCCGCGTGGGCCGACCGTGCTGCCTTCGCCTCCAACAACAGCGTGCAGTGGATCTTCTACACCGGCTGGATCAGTTGCGGCTGCTCCCTCTCCTCAAGCTTCACCATCGCCTATTCCCTCTTCACAAGTGTCTCCACCGCCTGTTGTACAACCAGAACCGCCACAACGTCGCACTCGATTACAGCATGGTATTGTTCAGCCCTGAAAGTTAACTGATAGCATGGTACAATATGGCAATCTTTGTGTTACAGGTGAACCTGAAAGTGTGGAGGAAGCACTCGCTGACTCAAAGTGGAATAGAGCAATGGAGGATGAATACACAGCCTTATTACGAAATCAAACTTGGCACTTAGGTTCCGTACAAACAAGGTACAAATGCTATTGATTGCAAATGGGTGTACAAAATCAAGAGAAAATCAGATGGCTCTATTGATAGATATAAAGCTCGTCTAGTAGCAAAAGGATTCAAGCAAAGGTATGGCATTGATTATGAGGATACCTTTAGTCCAGTTGTGAAAATTGCTACAGTTAGACTTGTTCTATCATTGGCTGTCAGCAAGGGCTGGTGCTTGAGGCAATTGGATGTTCAAAATGCATTTCTTCATGGTATTCTGGAAGAAGAGGTATACATGCGACAACCTCTTGGTTTTGAGAGTACAAAAATTTCTCATATTGTCTGTAGATTGGATAAAGCAATCTATGGTTTGAAGTAAGCTCCGCGTGCATGGTATTCCAAGCTTAGCTCTAAGCTTGTCTCACTCAGTTTTAAATTATCCAAGTCAGATACCTCTCCCTTTATCTATCACAAAGGAAAAGTTACAATTTTCATGTTGATGATATTATTGTGACTGGTAGTTCACAAGAACCATTGCAGCTCTTCTCCAAGATCTCAAGGGAGACTTTGCATTAAAAGATCTTGGTGATCTTCACTATTTCTTAGGCATTGAAGTGAGAAAAGAAAAAGATGTGATACTTCTCTGTCAAGAAAAATATGCAAGGGATATTCTTGCACGAGTTGGTATGCTGAATTGCAAACCTTCCACTACACCTCTATCAGCATCAGAAAAACTGTTTGTTCATGAGGGAGAAAAGTTAAGCGACGAAGACAGTACAAAATACAGGAGCATTGTTGGTGCACTACATTATCTTACTCTAACACGACCTGATCTTGTTTACTCGGTTAACAAAGTCTGTCAGTTTCTTCATTCGCCCACTACTGTCCATTGGTCAGCTGTCAAGCGAATTCTCAGATATGTCAAGAATTCTATTGAGTTTGGTTTGAAACTCGGGAAGTCTTCATCCATGATGATCAGTTCATTTTCTGATGCGGACTCGGCAGGAAGTGTTGATGATAGAAGTTCAACAGGTGGGTTTGTAATCTATTTTGGCGATAATCCTATCTCATGGAGTGCAAAGAAACAAGCCTCTGTGTCAAGATCTAGTACAGAAGCAGAATACAAGGCAATGGCTAATGCAACTGCAGAGTTGATTTGGGTGGAATTCTCTTCTTGCTGAACTTGGGTTCCCTCTTGATAAATCACCTTGTCTGTGTGTGATAATTTGGAAGCTACATATCTTTCAGCTAATCCTGTCTTCCATGCTCGAGCAAAGCATATAGAAATTGACTTTCACTTTGTGCGAGAAAGAGTTACTAGCAAGCAGTTGCAAATATGTCTCATATCTTCCTGTGATGAATTGGCTTTGGGCAGAACAGTGGTAGAACCTGGTGAACAGGGCCTACTACTAAACATTGATTCTCTCTCCTAACCACTCTGAAATATGTTAAATGCATGGAATCGATCAAAAACTACAAGCAAGGGAATCAACTCTTATTGCCGTAAAGGAAAAATCACCCCGGCACCTTTATATATAGTCCGCCAAGGAGCAAGTAGCCTTCGCCACCTATTCCTGAATTAAGGGAATGTGAGAAAGATTTCTCTATGCCAATTCAAAACAAAACAAACGGACGACGGAATCCTATAAACGAAATTCTTTTGAGAAGAGCTTGCGCCTATGCAAGACTAGGCTCTCACCTATGTGGAACGTCAAAGTGGTGGAGAATGCGCGTTAGCGCAACGGCTTTCGCGCTAGTTGCTCAATCCATTGCTTGTTTTGTCATCATAGACCAGCAAATCCATTTGAGAGTTGTCTTTCTTTGATGGTAGTGTCCTTTCTTCACGCTCACCATCTCCGCATAGCTTAACAAGATAATCCACACCAACAACCAAAGCCAACAAGCCTTCGCTCAGAAACTCTTTCTTCGTCTAAGCTTTTAGTAACATTAGCTGTCATCAATAGGGTGGAACGCATTAGCCAGTAGAAACCTTGCTTCAAGGTAGATTCTTACATGTTTGGAGTTTTGTCTGGATCCAGGTACCTCAACTATTGGCCTTACATGGCCTGACATGGGTATTCCATATTTCTAGTCCCACTCTTCTCCAACAGAGCTCCCTCACTGAGCGAGCATTTGGCATTCTCATGTGTTAAGCATATAGCTAGCGTTCCTTCTGAGCCAGGATCAAACTCAGATTTTGACTATGATTGGGCCGAACAGTGGTAGAACCTGGTGAACCGGGCCTACTACTAAACATTGATTCTCTCTCCTAACCACTCTGAAATATGTTAAATACACGGAATCGATCAAAAACTACAAGCAAGGGAATCAACTCTTATTGCCGTAAAGGAAAAATCACCCCGGCACCTTTATATATAGTCCGCCAAGGAACAAGTAGCCTTCGCCACCTATTCCTGAATTAAGGGAACGCGAGAAAGATTTCTCTATGTCAATTCAAAACAAAACAAACGGACGACGGAATCCTATAAACGAAATTCTTTTGAGAAGAGCTTGCGCCTATGCAAGACTAGGCTCTCACCTATGTGGAACGTCAAAGTGGTGGAGAATGCGCGTTAGCGCAACGGCTTTCGCGCTAGTTGCTCAATCCGTTGCTTGTTTGGTCATCATAGACCAGCAAATCCATTTGAGAGCTGTCTTTCTTTGATGGTAGTGTCCTTTCTTCACGCTCACCATCTCTGCAGAGCTTAACAAGATAATCCACGCCAACAACCAAAGCCAACAAGCCTTCGCTCAGAAGCTCTTTCTTCATCTAAGCTTTTAGTAACATTAGCTGTCATCAATAGGGTGGAACGCATTAACCAGTAGAAACCTTGCTTCAAGGTAGATTCTTACATGTTTGGAGTTTTGTCTGGATCCAGGTACCTCAACTATTGGCCTTACATGGCCTGACATGGGTATTCCATCTTTCTAGTCCCACTCTTCTCCAACAGAGCTCCCTCACTGAGCGAGCATTCGGCATTCCTAGTATGCTCCACTCATTCTACGCCAAGCACCCAATCACGGGATCAGAATCACACTCTAGATCATACCTTTCACGAAAGAAAAGGACAGGCAGCCACTGCGAAACCAAGATCTCCATCTCTTGACTCCGTCAATCAATCTTACCTTATAGGGCACAATGGTATACCAAGCCCCTGCCGGTTCAGAAGTTTGAAATGTTTAGAAGCAATCTAAAGCTTGAAGCAAAGAAAGTTTAGATTGAGAGAGGGTGTTAAACTATAGGTGTTTTCCTGTAACAATATCTGCCGACGTGAGGTCGGTTAGATAGAGATAGAATAGAGTTAGGACTCTTGCAGATCAAGCTGTAATAACTCTGTAACTATCTCATGGCTATTTTGGCTATATAAACATGGAACCGTGGCAAGCCTAGTTAGGCAACCACGTTGCACAAAATCATTCACGGCGCAGATCAAAGACGAAGCGCAAGCACTACTTGCCAGGAGTGTAGTGGCACAACCCACAATGTTGTTGAAAGTTGAAGTACACAACAATATTTAATTTTTTGTGAATATATAGATGCCCATTTGCGTAGATCAATCTACAATAAATCACTCGATCAAAGTCTTACCCGCAGCACAAACAGAGCAGAGAGAGGAGTTGATGGCATTCGTAGAGCATCAAAGTCGAACTCAATAGAATCATTTTCTAGCAATTTGGCATCTGGAACAGTAGCCAGTAGAGGGTGTGCTAGTGGCTCATGTCCTAGAGCACCACAGCTACCAGCGCTAGTACATGACAACGCGGTGAGCATCGGTGAGGCCCTGGGACACCATAACTTTAGCATCCTGTGACGACATCATTGGTCTCGTTTACGCCATTCTTCCAAGTTCCAATGCCTGTGTATGTAAAACATCTACATGTGCAGACGTGGATGTGACCGGGCTTCCCACATGTGAATTATATCTCCGTCAAGGCGAACACTAGTGATTGCGAGGTCCTCGACAACACCAAGAGGATTCTGTAAATTTTATTGTTTTCCACATATTTTCTGAATTTTAATGAGTATGACGTTATGAATTTCTATCTATATACGGTGTTCTGAATTTCTATGTATACATTGATGTTCTAAATTTCTATATATATCGTATACTTATTTTTTTCCGGGTGCATTATTGGCCTTATTTTTGTATGGCACAAAAAGTTTGAGCAGTCCGACCCATTATGAAGGTTTTGCAAACTGCATATATATAAATATATGTTACTCATTCGCCCCGCATCTTCCTTCTTCCTCCTCCCCGCCTTCAGTCGTCTCCACCGTCTCATCTTGGTCGAAAAGCCATATTCCCTTCACACCTCAGCAGTAAGATGTCATCATGAGTATGGTGTTGTCTTGAGGAGCTACAAGGGACACATGGTGCTTTGGAACCAACACCTCCCTCCATTTCATCAGCCACGAGAGGACTTCCTCCATACCGGATTCACCTCCAGCCACCCCCTCCTCTGCTGGATCTGCCACCTCTACCTCATGGTAGGGTCCACCACCTCCTCCTCATCCTCAGCTAGGTCTGATGCCTCCCTGACAACCTATGAAGCCCTTATTTATTCAGGTTAGTTGGCTAGTTGGGAGGACAACGAGATGAGAAAAGATTCCTAGGCTTTATCTATTCAGGTCACTCGGGTAAAGAGATACAACAACAGGGGAAACAACACTTAAAGACCAAGCTTAACTCTATTGCCACCAGGCCGGCGTCGCTGATGTGTGTTGGTGCGGTTGTGATGGTGATTCAGCTAGCAACTGGGAACTAGCGAGCCTAGCATCTTTTCTGGCTCGTCCTCCGGTAACTGGCCCTATTCCCGCAACACTATGTCGGACAGGCTCCCTCCAAGGAGGAGAGCCATCGGTCCCGACACTCAATTGAAGGGTCAGCTTCCGAGCGGTATACAACCCAACCTCTGGACAAGGCAGAGGAACTTCGGTTGTATTACCGTGATAAATCATGATGAGCTTCCCATCGAATGTTCTCCGCATCATGTGGCCTTGCACAAAGTGCTCAGCATCAACGACAGAACATTCTGTCTTGTTGTATGCTAGCGTTGTATTCTCAAGATTGCCAAGCCAGGCACCAAGGCGACTGACTAAAGAAGTCATCGCCACGCTACGAACACGAGTGGGCATAGAAGACCAGTGGGAAACCATGTTTTGAATTGGTGAAACCGGAATTCTTTTTGTCATGGAAAACAACAAACACAACTCAACTATACTAACCAGATGTAAATCTGAGTGTGGGAACACAGTCATAGCCATCCAACGATGCATGAAACACAAGGTGGGTTATGAATGTCATTTGTATGGGGAGCCGTACACTTCTTGTTCCCAAAAATGTTGTACCAAATGTCATCGTGATTAAATTTTGTACCAAAAGTCATCGCGATTAAACCAAGAGCTACACTTAAATCCTCCCAAGAGCAAGAAAAATCTTGGTTAAACAAACGAAATCGAACCCCCTCTTTCCCAGAAGATAGAGTTGAAAGAAATTCGCGGGCAAGGAGTTTCAAACCTCATTCAGGGAGTTGCCAAAAGTCCTCCCATCCTACAGTGAAGAATGCACTTATAAAGTCATTGAGCATCCCCGTTTGTGTGAGCAGGTCCTGCTCGTACATACGAGTGTGTGTTGGCGGTCGTTACGGCACGTTTTCGACCACCAATTCTCGGGAATAAAAGAGGTTATGTGTATCATTCCATGCACTTAGGTTTATTTCTAATAAAGTACCACAGATTTTGGTGTGTATCCCTTGTGCAGGTATAATATCAACAAATACGCGCCACAGGGGTTGGAATTGACTGATTTGGCTGATCAAATTACGCCCCTTAGCCTGACACTTTACATGAAGAGAAGCACAACCGGAGGCCGTAACCACTGATCCATGTCAGCGATGACATAGCGGTGACAGTGCAAGCCACGTGGCTAGTGCCACCTCATCCCTGGGCCAAAAACACATGAAGTACACCAAGTGAAGGCAACCCAAGACAGCCCAGAGGCAGAGGCGGTGCAGGGCAGCGTTACTGGGCTAAAAGTCCAGTTCGACCAAACCGCCCCAGCATGAAATCACCATCTAGGAGCAATCCCAGCCCTTGGAAGTGAGGTGGTGCAAGATGGGCGGTTCGGCCGAGTTCGCCCGAATCCCATGGATTCGGCCGAACTGGCTGGGCCACCACCTCAGCTCCCTTGGCCGCCACTGAAGCTCCACCGCCTTGCTTCATCTATAAAAGCAGAGGTCCAAGCCCTGGTTCAACACACAGTCAAGCCAAGGAGCTCCACTCTCTCATTTGTTCTAGTAGAGTTAGGATAGTTAGTATGGGAGTTAGAGTTGAGTCGAGCTGTGCCTCGGAGGTTCTGGGGTTGTCTTCAGAAGCTCTGGTATAAGCTCTTGTATCTTTTCGTTTCCTTTTGTAGACTTTGAGTTATCAATATAGAATATCTTTATTATATTGTCTGTTTCATTTATATCTTGCTTGTACTTTATTCTAGTTGTATTTATATCGTGTTTAGACTATAGTTGGTTGTAGTTCTAGTTTGGTTCTTCTAGATCTTGTTAAGTCTTTGTCTTGGTTGGTTTTTTCGATCCTGTTCAATACTACTGGTGAATTATCATTGGGGGTATTGACGGGGTTGCTCGCTCTTGCTAGCAGAGTAAGTACTTGTTGACTAGTGTATGAGTGGTTCCTAGACTAGACAGTAAGATGTGTATAAGAGACAGAGGGATGCCTGCTGGAA
>OAMR01000060.1:2786216-2803230 GCA_900205405.1 Echinochloa crus-galli
TATAGCACGGACAATCCTTGCTACCTACTCACCTTGGAGACAATAGACAATATAATATACAATCTCCCATATAGGACGTAGGGTATTACGCTATACTAGCGGTCCGAACCTGTCTAAATTGCATCGTGTCCATCGTGTTCTCGTGATTACCTTCGAGTTCTTGGGTTTATGATCCTCTCCTCCTGCAAATTAACCACTTGGGAAGCCTCATGTGGACTGCCGGACATCAAAACCCGACAGTTGGTGGCCCATGCAAGTCTGATCGTAGATCCTCTGCGAAGCTTGATGGCATCTCGCTTCGGGGTTGTCTTTCCCAAGAATATGATGGATCTAATGGCGCGTCAGTGTCGAGGCAAGCCTCCACTCGGCAGCAATGGTGCAGACCTCAGATCTAATCTGAGAACACACCCAAACCCACCAAGTCTGATCGCGGAGTTTCTGCAGCAAACTCTATGGTAGTAATCATCAACCAGGGCATGTGCCGAGGCGTGCGGCAGGAGGCTGAGGTGCATGGAGACAATCCCGTTGTGCTGCGTCGTGACCCCGTCAGGGACAAATATGATGCGGCGGCGCATGCACATGCAGATGGCACGTGTAACCGGTGGGGAGCAGCCGAGTAGAATTCTTAAGGGCAGGTACATTGCTACACATCAGCGGTCTTATAAGTCGTCTCATGCAGTGCCACGTAGGATTTTTGCTGATGTGGAGGAGAGATAGCGAGGTGAGAGAAAGAGGTCGTTGCTTCGCGAAACAACCGCCTCATAAGCTAAATTTTAGGACTATGAGACAACTCCACCATTGTATGAGTTTTATTATCATGCAACCAATAGTATTTCCTTATTTTTCCATAAATTAAGGGATATTGTATTACTACGAGACAGCCAAAACAACAACCCATTGTATAGGTTGTCTGATAAGTCGTCTTAAAATTACGTGTCACTGCATGAGACTGTGTATGAGATGACATCAATGTACTTGCCCTAATACGATCGGAAGTGAATCTGCGTGGCAAAAAGTAGATGCATTAATGCTATGCATGCGCTTCTAATCTACATCAAGTTTAATAGGGAAGTACTTTTGTTTAATCAAACATCCTATTCTATTAAAATCTATTATTGATTAGGAAGGCTGACCAAATACTCATGGCGTATTAATTTGTTCTTGTTTGTTTTCCATATGTGAGGACTCTTGTAACACCCTAAAATAGCCCTATTTAAAATTTTAGTAATTTACTTGCTTTTTATTAAATTGTTCATAATTAATATAGGTTAAATAAATTATTTATGAATATTAAAATCAAATATAAGTTGTAGAAACATTTTTGTTGCATTCATGCTACTGCATTGGGTTTTGGTTGCTAGTAGTTCCAATAAGAATTTAAATCCGGTCTAAATTCGAATTTGAACTGCATTATTTTGAGCTGTACAAAAGTTGTTTGGCCCATAGTTCATTTATGCCCCCCCCAGACTTTTTCCTCGGCTCACCTTCACCCCCTCTACTCTCTTCCCGAGCCGGCCCAGCACTCCCCCCTTCCCACTCTTCTTTCTGAGCCGGCCCCTCGCGCGCCCCTTTCCCTGGCCCAACTCCCCTCCGTCCAGCCCAATCTCCCGAGCCGGCCCAGCACACCCCTCTCTCTCCCTCTCACTGCGCAGAGGGGCCCACCTGTCAGATCCATCCCTTTCCTCCCGCCCGCGCCAGAGCTCTCCCCTGCGTAAGTCACGCCGCCTCGGCCGGCCAACCAAGCCCCGCCCCGCGCCTGTGGGCCACTCCCGAAGCATCCTCGAACCTTTCCCCCCACGCTCACTCTTCCTTCTTCGCCGCGCTTCCTGCATGGAAGGCGATTTCCCCCTCTTGGAAAGTCCCGAACCGCCGGCCGCCGCCCGATCGACGTGGCAAGCATGCCAATGCCCGCCCCGGACCCTATAAAAGCCGCCCCGCAGCCCTACGAACCACACCCAAGCCTCCATCCGAGCTCCCAAGCCCCTAGCGACGCCCCCCTCGCCTAGCGCCGCCGCTCCTCGGCCGCCATGGTCGAGTCTCGCCGCCGCTGCCCTTCGCCCGTCGGAAACCCACCCCGGAGCTTTTTGAGAAGGTAACCAAGACACCTGAGCAGCTTTCGCCCTTCGTTCTTCCCTGTGCCTCGCTAAATCGCTCGCCGGACTTACACAGAGCCACCGGAGCAGTCCGCCGTGTCGCTCGCCGTCTTCATCGCCCGACTGACGTCAAGAGCCACCTAGGTGAGCTCCCATCCCGTCCCGATGCTGTAGGGCCAAATCCCGTAGCATTTGGTGAAGGCTAGATCGAGTTAGCCTCGGCTCCGGTGAAGCTCTGCCGCCTACCGAGCGGCGCCGCCGTGTCCGAGTGCCGCCGGCCTCCCCCCTCGCCTCGGTCTGATCTGGACCGTTGGATCCAGATCTAACGGCCTGCGCCCGCCTGAGCCCTAAGTCAAACTCCAACGTACCGGTCAGCGCTGGCATTTTTTCTAAAGAGCCCCTCCACTATTCAAGAATTAACCCGCGGTCCACCCCGTACAAAAGTCATTGCAGATAGGTCCTATTTTATTCGATTAAGCCCCTACGCTTTTAAATAATTGAACCCGCAGTCCTGCCATGCCCATTTTACGTGCTAGCCCTCGTGTTTTCAACACATAATTATGTATAGGTCCCTGGTTTTTCATAAATAAGCCCCTGGAAACTTTTAAAGCTTGCCAGCAGATCCCTAGATCTTAGATTTGCCATATCTTTTCCGTTTTAGCTCCAATTATTGTGATTTTCGTGCTCTTGTGTTCGTAGTAAAGCGTAGATTATTTCTAGAACCTTTATTTGTACTGTTTCTACTGTTTGGTGTACTATTCTAATAGAATAATTTTGTTTGCATGTATTGGCTTGTGTGGATGTTTGTGTGGTAATTCGTGCCCAGTCGGTGAGCCTTTCGCGTTGGACGTCGAGTACGAGGAGGATTTCTAGGGACAAGACTCACAGCAGCAGCAGCAGCCGCCTTTTGAGGAAGGCAAGTTATAGCACGGACAATCCTTGCTACCTACTCACCTTGTATTAAAATATTTCATAAATGCAAGTGTCTAATTTGATGTACCATTAAGGTTGTACCTAGTCTTGATTATGTTATCATTGTTTACCTTGGGTTTATGCATATGGGTAGATCTTTTCTATACGCAGCTACTAACACCATTATTTAACTGTTAACTTTGACTTAATGGTTCACTTCAACATTAAGGTTAAAACTTGCTTTTTAGCAACTTGGTTTAGGGAGCTAGAGCATGTGCTTCGTGCTTTGCTCTAGTGTCTCTCCGTACGGTTCGGTTCTTAAAGTGGCAACCCAGGAGCCTGTCGCCACCGTTAGAACTATTATGGCTTTGGTCTTTGTCAAGTAGCATGTATGTCTCTAGCTTGCCAGTAGTTACCGGAGTGGCCGACGGCGTTATGGGAAACATGGGTGAGAGTATGTCTTGATCCACCGAGGACCGGTGATCCGTCGGCTATGCCCCTGTGAGGCACAGTCCCGTGTTGGGAGTCCTTGCGATGGGGAACTCCACACGTTGCGCATTGTTGGGTGTGATGCCCGCGCTCTGGATGCCATTGACCCCCTATGGTGTGACTCTGTAGGCGTACATCAATCTCGGTGCCTGGGCCACGCTGCCTGTGCTGTACCATAATCTGCCATTGTCTTGTTAGGGTGTCTTGTGAAAAGCCTCGTAGTGTCCCTATGCGGTCACACCTCGGAAGTGTGATTTGTGATGTCTGATCCACCTCTGCGTGGTTGGGTTTAAAGTTCTTTTGAGCTTTTACGCGACTGGTGGGTAAAGGGTGAAACCTCTGTAGAGTGTAAATCTATCATGATAGCCTTGCGCAAGGTCACGAGCGGCATTGATCCTTTTTTATTAGAAGATGAAGTTTATTTATGTTTAATGTCACTTATACTTTATTAATTGGTTGCAACTGGGTTTCATTCACTTGTAGTAACTTGGTTAATGATAAAATGAACCAACTAAAAATGCTAATGCAGTTCAGCCGTGTCTAGCCTTATTTTGAGCCTTGATATACCCGTGCTATACTTTCTAAGTAAATGTTTACTTACACTTGTCATTTATTCAACAAAATACCGGATGGGTAAACATATTGGGGTGGGCATGAGAATGCTGCTGAGTTTCTAGAAGATTTGCCGTACTACTGAGTTGTGTTCTCCAGTCAGAGTCCCTGTGGATTGCGGCTCCATTTAGTTTGAGAGTTATAGTCTACTGCTGTATTTGGTTAGTTTATTTATGATGCACTCTGATGTAGAACTCTTTTTATTCAAGAATTTATTCAAGCATATGTTATTTGTTTATCATATTTGTTCTCTATATGTGTACTATGACTTCCTGGGTACACAAATGGCCACATTCGGGTTTTTGTGAAAACCCGGGTGTGACAGATTGGTATCATAGCCGTGCTGACTATAGGATCGAAGCCCGCCTGTCGGATCCATCCCTTTCCTCCTGCCTGCGCCAGAGCTCTCCCCCGCGTAAGTCACGCCGCCTCGGCCGGCCACCCAAGCCCAGCCCCGCGCCCATGGGCCACCCCCGAAGCATCCTCGAACCTTCCCCCCACGCTCACTCTTCCTTCTTCGCCGCGCTTCCTGCATGGAAGGTGATTTCCCCCACTTGGAAAGTCCCGAACCGCCGGCTGCCGTCCGATCGGCGTGGCACGCACGCCAGCCCCGGGCCCTATAAAAGCCGCCCCGTAGCCCTACGAACCACACCCTAGCGTCGCCGCTCCTCGGCCGCCATCGTCGAGTCTCACCGCCGCCGCCTTTCGCCCGTCGGAAACCCACCCGGAGCTTCTTGAGAAGGTAACCAAGCCACCTAAGCAGCTCCCGCCCTTCGTTTCGCCCAGTGCCTCACTAAATCGCTCGCCGGACTTACAGAGAGCCGCCGGAGCAGCCCGCCGCATCGCCCGCCGTTTTCGTCGCCCGACCGACGTAAAGAGCCACCCAGGTGAGCTCGACATCCCGCCCCGATGCTTTAGGGCCAAACCTCGTAGCATTTGGTGAAGCCTAGCTCGAGTTAGCCTCGGCTCCGGTGAAGCTCCACCGCCTACCGAGCGGCGCCGCCGGCCTCCCCCCTCGCCTCGGTCAGATCTAGACCGTTGGATCCAGATCCAACGGCCTGCGCCCGCCCGAGCCCTGAGTCAAACTCCAACGTACCGGTCAGCCCTAGCATTTTTTCTAAAGAGCCCCTCCACTATTCAAGAATTAACCCGCGGTCCACCCCTGTACAAAAGTAATTGCAGATAGGTCCTATTTTATTCGATTAAGCCCCTACACTTTTAAATAATTAAACCTGCAGTCCTGTCCTGCCCATTATACGCGCTAGCCCTCGGGTTTTAACGCATAATTACGTATAGGTCCCTATTTTTTCACAGATAAGCCCCTGGAAACTTTTAAAACCTGCCAGGAGGTCCCTAGATCTTAGATTTGCCATATCTTTTCCGTTTTTTTTTAAAGAAAACACCACAAGGGAAACCCATGAAGTTTAACGCGCCTCACCCAATATTTGAACCCTGGGTGGGAGCCTTCTAGCTAGTGGCCTTTGCCACTACACCATGAGCTCCTTGGCATCTTCTCCGTTTTAGCTCTGAATAGTGTGATTTTCGCGCTCTTGTGTTCGTAGTAAAGCGCAGATTATTTCTACAACCTTTATTTGTACTGTTTCTACTGTTTGGTGTACTATTCTAATAGAATAATTTTGTTTGCATGTATTGGCTTGTGTGGATGTTTGTGTGGTGATTCGTGTCCAGTCGGTGAGCCTTTGGAGTTGGACTTCGAGTACGAGGAGGACTTCTAGGGACATGACTCACAGTAGCAGCAGCCGCCTTTTGAGGAAGGCAAGTTATAGCACGGACAATCCTTGCTACCTACTCACCTTGTATTAAAATATTTCATAAATGCATGTGTCTAATTTAATGTACCATTAAGGTTGTACCTAGTCTTGATTATCTTATCCTTGTTTACCTTGTGTTTATGCATATGGGAAGATCTTTGCTATGCGCAGCTACTATCACCATTATTTAACTGTTAACTTTGACTTAATGGTTCACTTGAACATTGAGGTTAAAACTTGCTTTTTAATAACTTGGTTTAGGGAGCTAGAGCATGTGCTTTGTGCTTTGCTCTAGTGTCTCTCCGTAACGTTCAGTTCTTAAAGCGGCAACCCAGGAGCCTATCGCCACCACTAGAAGTATTATGGCTCTGGTCTTGGTCAAGTAGCATGTACGTCTCTAGCTTGCCAGTGGTTACCGGACTGGCCGACGACGTTATGGGAAACATGGGTGAGAGTATGTCTTGATCCACCGAGGACGGGTGATCCGTCGGCTATGCCCCGTGAGGCACAATCCCGTGATGGGAGTCCTTGTGATGGGGAACTCCACACATTGCACATTGTTGGGTGTGATGCCCGCACTCTAGACGCCATTGACCCCCCTATGGTGTGACTGCGTAGGCGTACATCAATCTCGGTGCCTGGGCCATGCTGCCTGTGGTGTACCATAATCGGCCACAGTCTTGTTAGGGTGTCTTGTGAAAAACCTCGTAGTGTCCCTATGCGGTCACACCTTGGAACTGTGATTTGTGAGGTCTGATCCACCTCCGCGTGGTTGGGTTTAAAGTTCTTTTAAGCTTTTACGCGACTGGTGGGTAAAGGGCGAAACCTCTACAGAGTGTTTAATGTCACTTATACTTTATTAATCATGATAGCCTTGCTCAAGGTCACGAGCGGCCTGGATCCTTTTTGATTAGCAGATGAAGTTTATTTATGTTTAATGTCACTTATACTTTATTAATTGGGTTGTAAATGGGTTTCATTCACTTGTAGTAACTTGGTTAATGATAAAATGAACCAACTAAAAATGCTAATGCAGTTCAACCATGTGTAGCCTTATTTTGAGCCTTCATATACCCGTGCTATACTTGCTAAGTAAATGTTTACTTACACTTGTCATTTATTCAAAAAAATCCCAGATGGGTAAACAGATTGGGCTGGGCATGAGATTGCTGCTGAGTTTCCAGAAGATTTGCCGTACTACTGAGTTGTGTTCTCCCAGTCAGAGTCCCTGTGGATTGCGGCTCCATTTAGTTTGAGAGTTATAGTCTTCCGCTGTATTTGGTTAGTTTATTTATGATGCACTCTGATATAAAACTCTTTTTATTCAAGAATTTATTCAAGCATATGTTCTCTGTTTATCATATTTGTTCGCTATATGTGTACTATGACTTCCTGGACACACATATGGCCACATTCGGGTTTTTGTGAAAATCTGGGTGTGACAACTCTATCACGGAGATTTGGCATGCCATGGATTATACGTCCTTTGGCTAGCATGTGATATGCAGCATAGTCGTACATGCCCTAGGGCAAGCTGCAAGTGTGCGCTTGACCCTACTGAAAGCATGGCGGCCTTACGATGTCTGTGACCACATAGCGGTGAGCACCATGACAACGACGGCCTGTGGCTCTTCATCTTCGTCGGCAGCCCTAACACCATGACAACGATGGCTCATCGATTTTAAACTCGGCTACTAACCGAGCTAAGTATTTTTATTTTTATTTTAATTTTATGGCTTTTACAAACCGCCACGTGTGTAGCTTTTGCTCTATGTCCATGTGACAATTGCCGACCTTCTCGATGCATACTGATGCCCTTTTCCGCATAGTTCAGGCTCTCGCGCTATTATCTTTACGTCATGTATGTCTCCTCTTTACAGTTGTTAAAAGTACTCAGGTAGCACACGTCTTAATCCGTGAAACCTTGATCTTGCGTGCCGCCTACAATTAAGCCTCCATTAGAGCATTGTAGTCATGGTAAGCCGTCCTCTCCGTGAGCAGTGGTCAGCAATTCTGGGTGCGTAAACGTAATAGGCTAACAACCCGGGGAAATTATGTGACCTGGCAAGAACGAGCCGCACAAGAGCATAGCATATTTTGGCGTTGTTTAAATTTTTGAGTTATTCTATATCATACTACCCAGCTCCTAGGCTCGGGGGCTGGCACCCGACGATCGCTCCGCGTAGCTCGTCCGACCTCGCCCGACTCGCTGGCTCCTAGGCTCGGGTGCTGGCGCCTGACGAATGCTCCGCGTGGCTCATCCGAGCTCGCCCGACTCACCGGCTCCTAGGCTCGGGGCTGGCGCCTGACGACTGCTCCGCGTGGCTCGTCCGACTTCAGCCGACCTTGATGACTCCAAGGCTCGGGGGGCTGGTTGATGAGGACATCCTTGGGTACAATTTGGCAAGGCGCATGACAGTTTAGGCGGCGGCTGTGTAACCGGTTTGGCCAGGCGCACAATAGTGTAGGCGGCGGTCGTGGCCCAGCGGGAGCACGGTTTGGCCAGGCGCACGACAGTGTAGGCGGCAGCCGTGCATGTCCGAATTATCCCACATTGTTTAGCGAATGACGAGGAAGCCACCTTAAAATGGAGACCCACCCTTCCCCTATCAGACTACTCTTTTAGGGAGATTGGGCCTTTCCTTGAGTGGGTATGCCTAAGAACTGTTGGGGGCTGGGCAACCTTAATTTATTGGGCCTCAGCTAACCCCACGCTTGGGCCAGATGCATCATTTGGTATCAGAGCCGGGCCTTCGTTGAAGGCGGTGGGAATGATGAGGACATCCTTGGGTACGATTTGGCCAGGCGCACGAAAGTGTAGGTGGTAGTCGTGTAACCGGTTTGGCCAGACGCACAACAGTTTAGGCGGTAGTCGTGGCCCAGTGGGAGCACGGTTTGGCCAGGCGCATGATAGTGTAGGCGGCAACCGTGCACGTCCGAATTATCCCACCTCGTTTAGCGAAGGAAGAGAAAGCCACCTTAAAAGGGAGAGCCACCCTTCCCCTATCAGACTAGTCTTTTAGGGAGATTTGGCCTTTCCTTGAGTGGATGTGCCTAAGAACTATTGGGGGCCGGGCAACCTTAATTTATTGGGTCTCGGCCAACCCCACGCTTGGGCCGGATGCATCACTGGCGCCCGGTGACCGCTCCGCGTGGCTCGTCTGACTCCACGCGCTTCGCCAACTTTGCGAACGCTCCGCGCATTTTGGCCGACCACGACGACTCCTAGGCTCAGGGGCTGGCGCCCGACAACTGCTCCACGTGGCTCGCCCGACCTCATCGGTTCCTAGGCTCGGGGGCTGGCGCCCTACGACTGCTAAGCTCGGGGGCTGGTGCCCTACGACCGCTCCACGTGGCTCACCCGACCTCATCGGTTCGTAGGCTCAGGGGCTGGCACCCGGCGACCGCTCCGTGCGCTTCCCTGACTTTGCGAATGCTCTGCGCGCTTCGTCCGACCTCACTAGGTCGTAGGCTCAGGGGCTGGCGCCCGGCGTCCACTCTGCGTGCTTCGCCCCACTTGGCTGGTGCCTGACGACCACTTTACGTGCCTTGCATGACTTGGCCCGTTCTCGTTGTTCTCATGCAGCCTGCTGCTTGGGGATATATTTTTTGACCATTGGCATGGTTATTCTAATCAACCCAAGGCTCAGAGGCTACTCCATATAGAGTGCGTCTTGCACTGCCCTCCATCTAACCATGATGCATGGTTATGTTTACCGCCTTGGTACTCGACATGATGTCATGGTATTTCTTTTATGAGCACCACTCACCCTTATGGTGACCAGATGGTGAAGCTTCTTTAGCTGACTACATTGGTCTTGTTTCTTCATCAACAGTTCACCACACACCTGAACGTTGATCGGGGGATTGTGGGATATGGGTACCCTAGGGCCCATCACCGACAGGGGCAGCGGCCGGCCTGCCTACCTAATCAAGGAAGGAGATCAAGTCCTAGTAGACTCCTACTAGGACTCACATATTATAACCGACTAGGAGACTTGCCATGTAACCTTGCCCCTGGAATGTATAAAGGATGGCATGGTGTTGGCACTCCTTACGAACTACAGATAAATCCGCAAGCGGACGGATACCGATGTAGCTTTCACCCAGGAGTATTCCAAGGTATCGATTTCCAAGGGGAATGAGAAGTGAGCTAATTCTAAACTAAGTTGTCTAAGGGTTATGGAATGGGATGGATGAAGTGGATGACAACAACAAAGAGGGAAGAGAAGCGATGAGAGGATAGAGAGGGTACGAGTCTGATAGAGGCACTCTACTGACTAACTGAGCGGATCAGAGGGTACAGATAGATACTTGCTTCGGGACAATAGAACATATGACACGCAGAAAGGGATGAGAAGGGGTGTCACCAATCCTACACTCTGGGATCCTACAAGCCGAGACGAACGTGATGGACTACGTAGGCCGTATAGGGCTGTCACCACCTAACGGCTACCACCTCCGTAGACTCGGGGACAAACAAAGTTAACCTCAAGTATAGGCACCACGCCTACACTAGTCGGTTAATACCTATCTCCTATAGAAAGACAAGCACCCAAGCCAAGCAACCAGTATACAATTATACCAATCAACTAAGCATTGAACGAAGAACCAGTAAGTAAATAAAAGTAGAACTGACTGCTCAGTTAATCAATAAGAGATACAAGAGTTACCAGACATGACCCGGATGTCACTCGAAGCAGAGCCACATCCGTAGAGGTACAGGTACAGCTGGAAGAGGGGCCGACACTCCGGCTCCTCTCCTCTCTCCCTATCTTCCAGCTATGAAAGTGGCAGAGCTTCGCTAAGGAACTTCTCTCTTGAGTTGTGTCTATTTCAGGTGAAGGAGGGCCTCTATTTATAGCAAGGAAGGGCGGTGGAGGATGGAGCAGCGGCCAAGCAACCATAGGGCGGTGCCCGGCTGATTCGGTCGAACATGCCGGATCAGGTGAACCGAGCAATTCGGCCGAATTGCCATGTGGCAGGGCCTTGGTGCTGAGGCGGCGCAGGGTCGGTGCATCACCTGGGGGAGGTTCGACCGAATTGTGGGATTCGGCCAAATTGGGAGATTCGGCCAAATTGGCATTTTGGCCCAGTAGCGCTCCCCTGCACTGCCTCTGTCACACCCCAAAATTTTTGGATTTTGGGATGTGGTTTGTTAGCATTATTAAAACGAGGATTTTTAGAAATTTCTAAAATTTGTCCAAGGTTTATATAATTATCAGGGAATTTAGTATAGGAAAATTTTGTTTTCTCAATTAAACATAGGTTTAATGTTGAGTGCTTTGCATTCATGCCAGTTGCATTTAGTGGCTTTATGTGTGTAAAGTTTTCTAAAACACGTTTAGAAGCCTAATGGGAATTTTTCTAGAACTTTCTGGGATTTATTCCTATTTTTCTATAGCTAATTCCAATTTATGGAAGGTGCTAAAATCTTTTTCATGAGCTCCAAATATTTTATTTGGGTTCCTCATGTCCACCTCTATCTCTCGAATTTTCCTATGATTTTTAGAATTTTCATAATATTTTTCATGGTTTTAATATCAATTCTGGACTTATCTAAAATTATTTTATAACCAAGAAAATAATTATTCCAAAAATTAAAATCACCATAAATCTTAGTAGACTAGCCTTGGCCCAAAGTTGACCCAATTTTAGGCCAAATCCATCCCATCACTTTATTGGGCCAAATTTCAAAGCCAATTCGCATTGGAACGGCGCAACCCACCTTTAGTCCCATATTGCTAATGAACCTGGAAGTGAGAGATTTTCTCCCTATATATACGAACCACCACTCCTCTAGAAAAGACACACCATCGACTCCTTTACAGGGAGGCCCCTTTGTTTGGGATTCCCTAAGGTAGTCTTCTTCCACCATATCTTTCACTACTACCCATTCTTCATCTCATCGTCGCGCCGAGCCTTCCGTCGTTTTGGCCTCAAGATTTTGAGTAAGACCCTCAGCGAATCTTGTAATTTTCTACCATATTCCTTTAGTCTATACTCTTTCGTAGAAAAGCCCCTGCTAATTTTAAGCGCCGGAAATCTTGTTTAGTCCATAGTTTCCACGTTTTAGATTCGTTTTAATCTGTTTTCATTGCAATAGACTCATATCGACATGAATTATGATTAGAAGTATTATTTAACTTGTTGTAGGATTAAAATCCTCTAATATAAGCTATCAGAGGGAGGTGAAGGATACCAATAAGTCACAGCGGAGATTTTCACCCTCAGAAACAGATTTTGAAAGGTGCACTAAATCTTGTGTCGTTTCTAGACAATAGCTCCTAAAATCGTGATATTTCTCTAGAAGATAGATTATCAAATTATGAAGCTAACCCAATTGGAATCACGTTAGTCGGATGTCTAGAACTCGAGATATAAAATAAACAAGCAGACTGTCAGATGGTGACGAGGATTGATTAAGCCCTATCCTTCAGTGCATTCTTTTAAAGCCTTTTCTTTTGATTGGTGTATTGTTCTTATTTGTGCCTGTTTGTCTACTTGTATGCTCGTGTGGTTGATCGCTACGACTAGAAGGAACACGCTTCGATTCCTATCAAGGAGAAGAGTGTGAAGATCAAGAGTGAAGACCGTGAGTAATTATAATGGATTTAAGGCAAGTTATAGCACGGACAATCCTTGCTACCTACCCACTTTGAATTAATTTATTTCATACACGCATGTGTCTAAATTGATGTACCATTAAGGTTGTACCTAGTTTTGAATATCCTATCCTTGTTTACCTTGGGTTTTTGCATATGGATAGAATCTTTGCTATGCGCAGCTACTATCACCAATGTTTAATTGTTAATTTTGACTGAATGGTTCACTTCAACATTAATGATAAAACTTGGTTTTTAGTAACATGGTTTAGGAAACTAGAGCATGTGCTGTGTGCTTTGCTCTAGTGTCTCTCCATAAGGTCCGGTTCTTAAAGTGGCAACCCAGGAGCCTGTCGCCACCGCTAGAACTATTATGGCTCTAGTCTTGGTCAAGTAGCATGCACGTCCCCAGCTTGTCACTGGTTACCGGAGTGGCCGACGGCGTTATGGGAAGCAAGGCACCGGTGTTACTTGATTCCACCGAGGATGGTAGCCCCGTTGGCTATGTCGCGTTAGGCACAGTCCCGTGTTTGGGAGACCCTGTGGTACGGGAACTCCGCACGTTGCACTCTTTATTTTTGTTGTTGGCATGTGTTGCCCGCGCTTCGGACGCCATTGACACCCTCACGTTGCGCCCTGAGGGTCAGTCAATCTCGGTGCCTAGAGTCTCACCACATTGTTGTACCTTAGCAGCTACTGACTTGTTAGGGTGTCTTGTGAAAAACCTCGTAGCGTCCCTATGCCGTCACACCTCGGAAGTGTTGATATGCGTGGTTGGGTGTAAAGTTCTTTGAACTTTTACGCGACTGGTGGGTAAAGGGCGAAACCTCTGTAGAGTGTAAATCTATCATGATAGCCTTGCTCAGGGTCACGAGCGGCCTGGATCCTCTTTTATTAGAAGATGTTGTTTATTTATGCTTAATGGCACTTATACTTTATTAATTGGGTTGCAACTGGGTTCCTTTCACTTGTAGTAACTTGGGCAATGTTAAAACGAACCAACTAAAAATGCTAACGCAGTTCAGCTGTGTCTAGCCTTACTTTGAGCCTTCATACACCCGTGCTATACTTGCTAAGTAAATGTTTTACTTACACTTGTCATTATTCAACAAAATCCCGGATGGGTAACAGATCGAGTAAATGAGTCTGCTGCTACTAAGTTTCTTGAGGATCTTCTATACTTCTAAGTTGTGGTCAACCAGTCGGTGTCCCTGTGGACTTGTGGCTCTACCCGTCGAGAGAGTTAGACTTCCGCTGTGTTTTATTTAGGTAAACTCTGATGTAAACTATTTTATTCGAGCATATGTACTCTGATTTCCATATTTGTAAGTTGTATGTGTTCTGTGGACATCCTGGGCACACATATGGCAGCATTCGGGTTTCTGTGTAAATCCGGGTGTGACAGCCTCTCCCTCCTGGACCTTCTGGGCTGCTTGTATGTGGTGGTCTTTGTGCTGGTTCGGCCCAGAAGTGACGTGTCGATGGTCCAAGTGTCTTGCATGGTTGTCGCTCGGTCATTGCTGACATGGATGGCCTTCCGGTTGTGCTTCGCGTCGTATACGGCTAAGTGGGGTAACCTGCCGAATCGTGTCGTTCGGCCGAATCGGTTAGTTCCGACCCCAGTAGCACATATTTGTCGTTAATGTACCTGCACAAGTGAAACACACCAAAACTCATGGAACTTTATTAGAAATAAACCTAAGTGCATGGAATGTTGCATAAAGCCTCTTTTACTCCTGAGTATTGGTCGTCGAAAACGAGCCGTAACGATCGCCAACAAGCTCCCCCAAGCTTAGACCTTTGCTCATCCTCGAGTAAAGATAAAAACTCAGGCTCGACGGATCAGGACTTGCTACTATGTCAATGTCTTGCAGGTCACTTTATGAACAACTAGTACTCAAAAGTACTTGAATCATCGGCAAAGTATTAACTCACCATTTTACCTATGGGGCTTATAGCAATCTCCTTGTCTTGGGCGGTTGAAAGGTTGAACAGTCTTGATTTAGTTTTATTCCACTCTACTCTTTTTAGGATCCCATCTCGGAGTTTCCACAAATTTTTTTTGAAATTTAAATTTACCTCAATTGGTACACTCGATCCAATCACTCAAGCGGTATTTGAATCCTCCCCAAAGGCTTGTGCCTTCTTTTCATCCTAAAATCTAATAAGGCTTTTTGTGTGGCTCATGGACAAAGGGTGAAGGCCTACTAGCATTTTATATTTTGCCAAGTCAAAGACTGGATCTTTGGGGAACCAAATCACACCTTTAGATCGAGAAGTGCAAGTGTGTGGAATATGTGGAGTGGAATGTGGTGGAACTCCTTGGGATGATTCTTCCTCTCCTTGACTTATTTTCGAGAACATGGGCTATCTCTTTTTGCTCATATTTTTGCCATGCCACTTGGCATGTTTTTCTTATTTCTTGTTTTTTCCATGCTCTTTGGCATGCTCTTTTTTTCTCTTTCTTTTTTCCATGCTCTTTGGCATGCTTTTCTTTTTGCATAGCCCATGTCTCTATTCAAGGATATTTGGAGAGGAGATCATAGAACATGGAGCATTTATTTTGTGTATGGATGATGGTAATATTTTCTAACTCCCAGTGTAGGAATTGCATGTGAGTGTGGTGTGTATGTGAATCTCGATCTTGAAAGCATGAAAGATTCCTCACAATGGTCACAACAATTTCACAAAGCTCACTAAGATAACAAGCAGCACATGCATAGAAGGTTTTCAACTAAGCTTAACATATGGCTTTGGTAGGAATTCTGAACCAATGAGGAACTTTATTTTATTTTTGAAAGCATTAAACATTCGAGATTTTCACCATACTAAGAGAAGAAGTAGAACTTAACCACAATCTCACTATATCATTCCTCACAACAACTTAGACTTGGAATAAAGCATGTGCTCCCGCAAGGTTCAGGTTCATTTTTACACATGCCAATTAACTCAAGTACTACAGGGCAACTAATTGAAAACAAAGCACTTGCAAGATTAATGACAGAGCAACTATTCATCATTTCCAAGGTGAGAGGCATATGGTTCATTCCATGCATAGTTGGGGGTTATTTTATTCAAGGGAAATATTTTTGGTATTTTTATTTTAAGATGGAAATAAAATAGGAAGGGAAATGGCAAATGAGAAATCAAAGTGCTCAAAGGAAGACAGAACATACCTGGTGGGGGTCCTCCCCCAAGCTTGGATCTTTCATGGGTAGGGTCGAAACCTTGAGAAGTACTCCGTCATCTGGTTCGTCTGCTGCTGGACTTTGTACCTTATAGAGTCCAGCACGCCGCTATTCTATTGATGATATTGAGAATGGCGTGCCCGTGTTCCTTCAATGTTCCTGGTACGGTCGTCGAGGCGGTCGACTCAGTCGGAGATATAGGACGACTCCCGACCGATGTCATACCTACTGGGTGCAGAGAAGCCTGAGGACTGAGAGTGCCCAGGGAAGTAAGGTTGGGAGGCACTGTCGTACCCCGTACATACCATCCCTAGGAATACTTAGAGTCCGTACTCAGCGTGCGTGCGCGCGAAGTGGTTGAGTCGGGCTGGTTCGGCTGAACCAACCAGCTCACCCAAACAAGCCAGTTCACCAGAACCAAATGGTTTAGCTGAACGGAACGTCCTACGCATTCTCGTCCTGTTCTTCCACTGTGTCGTCCCTGTACTCATGCAACATCTGTTAAATTGGGCATTCTCTCACTGGCTCAACAACACCAGTCAAAGCATTATTTTGGACAGTTCAAACTAAGATTTTTATTTTATTTTATTTTATTCATCAAGCTAAATTTGGGAAAACAAAAATTGGAAGGGAAATAAATAGAGCGCCTCCTAAACAATGATCTGAGCAAAAGGGAAATTGAAATGAGAAATCAATTTAAACTAATGGTGCTCTACAAGATGCAACCACATGACATCTACTCTATAGGTGGATCGTAAAGGTATAGATGTCATGTGGCTTTGGCGAGCTTCTTGAATTTGGTTGTGAATGCTCGGCAGAGGACATTGATCATGCCATTCCTTGTCTATCTGCCAAGGCTCGCTGTTGGCGGTCGTTACAACCCAAATTCGACCACCAATACTCGGGAATAAATAAGAGTCTATGCAACATTCCATGTACTTAGGTTTTATTTCTAATGGAGTTCCACGAGTTTTGGTGAGTGTCGCTTGTGCAGGTACAACAATGAGAAATGTGTGCTATCGGGGTCGGAAATGACCGATTCAGCCGGTTACCCCCCTTAGCCGTAAACGAAATCGGGAATCCATCCACGTCACCGACACTCAAGCAGCGACCGGGATGACACGTAGACGACCGCCACCTCATCCGGGGCCGGTCCAACTCGAAGCCAAGTACCAGGAACTAGCCAGGAGGGCCCACAGGGCAGAGGTTGCACGGGGGAGCGCTGCCAGGCCACAGGGCCCGTTCGGCCGAAGGGCCCACTTTGGCCGAACCACCCCCCGAAGTCCACTGCCTCAGCAACCGCCTCGGCACCAAGGCGGTGCCACGTGCCCGTTCGGCCGAAC
>OAMR01000060.1:2823421-2845314 GCA_900205405.1 Echinochloa crus-galli
ACATCAAGGAACGCTCTCTAAACGTGGGTGACCTCGCTCTGCGCCGAGTCATGAGCTTGACAAGACAGCACAAGCTATCTACACCATGGGAATGCTCAAGGATGCCTGTGGAGGAGTGGTCCATGATGATCTAGCTACCGTTGCGTAGTTGTTTCTTATTGTCGATTTAGCCCAGAGGGCTTGTACCAGACGCTATGTTTTTATATATGTCATGTAATGAATCTTTTATCGTTGTATGGATGTGATATTTGACTGAGATGAGTTCTGTACGAGATAGCTGCTATTCCTGGGACTATCTCGAGGGTACAGGGAGTCGGATTCTCGTCGTTGGGAATCCGGTTCGTCACATGTTTCCTTGGCTAGGATATTAGTTGACGACCGGGATATTAGAGAGAAATTTTTGATGAAACACCTATAAAGCCCACTGTGGCCAAGGAGACTACGATGTAACGACCACACCAAGTCGCCGCACACGAAGCCACAGAAAATCCCGATTCGGCCACAGATCGATCCCGTGCAACCGACTCACGTGAACCGCACTCTCGGTTCACGGTGGACATGGTCCACCAGAGCAGCACCAGCAGCGCCCCCTTCGTGGGCCTAAAGTTGTGTTTAAGTCTGTTTAACCCCCCTAAACTATCTTGGCCCAGTCACTTTCGGCCCAATTCCGGCCCATCCATCGTTTAATTCTTTTTCTTTTTCTTTTAACCGCGCTGACATATGGGACCCACATGTCACACACTATGTGTCACTGACACATGGGGCCCACTGACCAGAGTTGACCCCGCTGACCGTTGACCGTTGACCGTTGACCAGTCAACGCTGACGTCAGCAGGGCCCACCACTGACGTCATCCTAGGCGGACCGCACTGCTGACGTCAGCATGACGTCATGCTGACGTCAGCAGGCTAATTATTAATCTATTTTTCTTTTTGGAAATTATTTAATATTTTCAGAAAATGATTTAAGCTTCAAAAATTAATAATAAATCAACCGTAGCTCAGAAAAATATGAAACCAGTTTCTATATTTTTCTAAAATCGTGACCTACGCGATAGTGTAGAGTTTGGTGTTATTTGGGTCTTCTCTCTTCGCTGTTTTTGGAGTTTCTTTGCTAGTAGCCGCGCCTTATTTTAATTTTATGCAAGTAGGAGCCCCGGAGGGCCAGGAGGAGCCGGACTACTACGACTACAGCTTCGAGGAGGACGAAGAAGCCTACCCAGGTTCACGCCAACCATTTTCTGAAATACCTATTAGACATGCAAACTAGTATGCTAGCGCTTTACTTTACTCGCATGATAAACCTGCACTGCCTTTGTTATTATCCTGTTACCTTGCTACCTACTACTCACTGTTTGGAATATGCTATGCTATGCATGTGTTAGGATGGTTGTGATTTGATCCTCTTGGCGTGAGTTGTAGATGTGTATAAGAGAGTAGTGCAGCTAGGCGGTGTAAGCGAGTAATAACAACTCGATCGTTGATCAAGGTGCTGAGGGGCTGCACTCGGGAAGTCCCTATGGGGTGCGGGTACATGGTTTCTTGGGGATTGGTACCCGAGGGGGTACTTGAGGAGTTTGACTATACCTGTTATGGGTGCCGATTGCGGACCGTTGCGGCGGATCGCTTATGACGCTGATACTCGCTTTACTGACAATTAAGGACCGAGTCGAGTTCCAACTTTGGACGTGGGAATACCGTGCTCACCATCTACCCAGTATGGGGAGGGTTCCAGCAAGCCTACTCTAGTGCGGCGCCGAGACTGTAGGAGGATCGAGCTTGATATGTGTAGGGGGGATTCGTTGCGGCGTAATCTCCCTGATTTACCACGGCCCCCGACTGGCCCCGGTGGGAAGGTTTCACGACCTTGGGGCAGATGTTAGATCGGATGTTTCCCGAGCCCAGGGAGACAGGATTGGCGCCGCCACTGTTTAGGGTCTTTGCTGTGGGCTGCGTCTCAGGTTGGTTGCGGACTAGCCTTGCAGCCCGGATGGATTCCTGGAGTGCCACCTCTGCAGAGTGTAAACTATACGTATAGCCGTGTCCACGGTTACGGACGACCCATTTCTGATAAGCCCCGGCTAGCATGGAAATCTGATTTCTTACCTCGTCCTTTGATTTGGGTTATGAGAGATTGGTCCAGCTGAGGCTGTTGAGACAAGGTGGGGAGGGAGCTCACCGAGTCGACTAGAGAGAGAAAGGTGTTGGTGAATAATGTTTGCGGGAACCTGCTGTGGCAGGACGAGCCCGATGGGAAAATGTGAGGCTGACGGGTGGTTTTGGGAGTGGATGTGTGTGTGTGAGAAGGAGATGGTGATGAGACAAATTTGGGTTATTGCTGCTGCTTGCATAAGAAAACCCTGGCTAAAACCTTGATTAATTTCTATATCCATAGAATAGGCCACTTTAAAGCTTGCATCATATTATGGTTGGTGACGTGGACCTGTCCCATTTCCTTGGGGACAGACTTTGGGTTCTCAGGTGAAGACCCCGACCACGAGTTCAACCAGAACGGGTGTATGGATGTGATATTCGACTGGGATGAGTTCTGTACGAGATAGCTGCTATTCCTGGGACTATCTCGAGGGTACAGGGAGTCGGATTCTCGTCGTTGGGAATCCGGTTCGTCACATGTTTCCTTGGCTAGGATATTAGTTGACGACCGGGATATTAGAGAGAAATTTTTGATGAAACACCTATAAAGCCCACTGTGGCCAAGGAGACTACGATGTTGGTGGGAAGTGTAGGCATAAGGTCGTGTTTAGGAGTAGGATAGGGGAAAATGATTGCTTCTGACTTTGAATATAGTCTTTCCTCGGTCAAAGACGAATCTTCGTGACACTTTCCTTGCGACCCCAAGATAATATGAGATAGGGATATGATGTGTATGATGATTACTAGCAATCCCTTCTAAATCTTTGACAGAGTGATCTTTCTCCAGGACAGTGAGAATATGTTGAGTTTCAACATCAGAGGGCATGTCACTAATGGTCACTGGAGTTTGTTTGTCCCTAAAGAGGAAGGCATCCTTCTGTCAAGAGGGAAGAGGCTTAGGCTCGATTGGAGGATGAATTTCTTCTACCTCCATAAAGAACTGGGCATCTTCTTCTAGGATAGGTTGCTCTAAGTCTGCGAGAGTTGTTGACATGACTTCCTCTACAGGGTCAGGATCGGGGTCTGTCACTATTTGTGGGTTCAAGGAATAGGAATAAGAGACTGGGACAGGTTCTTCTTCGATCCTAAGTTCTACTAGCTGGTTTGTTGGTGAATTTTCTAGGATTCTCATGATTGGCCTACCAATAAAGATGGAATGTGTGGAATCATTGGGCAGGTCAAAGATATGGAAATCCATAAAAAGTTTAGGGTCATTAATATTAACGGGTGTGACCCGCAAGATCCCCAAACAATCGAGGATCCTTCCCGATGTGAACCTTAGACGTTTTTGAGATGATGACCATGGTTCATTGGGGAGTTGAGCTCGCACCAAAGAGCTAGAGATTATGTTGATTTCGAGGCTCGGGTCGTACCCGATTTCCTTGTCTATGCCCATAACTTCACAAAATATTGTTTGGATTCTCTTGGGCATCTTAACGACCTCGATTGAGGCTTCAGCCTTGTCTAGCCATTTCCGACTCATGATGTCAGAGAGACGTCCTAAGTACTCTCTTTGATATTCTAGTGCTTCCTTGTCGGTTAGTGGATCCTTTTGCTCTACACATTGTTCCAATGGGAAACTTGTTGCACTCCCTACGTTATCGAATAGATCATCATCAAAATCGTAGGGAGTGGTGTAGAGTGGATGATAGTAGTCCAGGCTAGAATATAGTGGTGGTTTGAAATGAGCATCAGGTTTTGATGGAACAGAAGAGCTGATAGATTTGGATTGTAAATGTATAGGCTCTTTAGGTTTAGGCTGTTTCTCTTCTTCATCGGGGTGTTCGTCATAGACTCTAGTGTAGGGAGTGTCATCCAAGATACGATCCAGGATTATCCTCGCTTCACTGGGAACCAAATGAGAAAACGACACTCCTGAAGCTGAGTTCAAGAAAGTGGTGGCTACGGGGCAGAGGCCAAGGCTGAAATGTTGTAGAATGATAGGTTCTGATAAGCCTAGGTCGGGTCCAGATGCCAAAATTTCCTTGAAACGAGCCCAGGAAGCTCCTAACGACTCTCCCCCTAATTGCTTAAAGGTAATGATTTCGATTCGAATGCTGGCTACCTTGGAAACTGGGAAGAAATTTAGGCAGATTTGTTCTCTACAGATTTCCCAGCTCCCTTCCATATTTCCGACAGATAGAGAGTATCATTTCTTTGCTCCTCCCGTTAATGAAAACGGGACTAGCTTCCATTTGAGCGTCTCTTGTGTCATGCCCGATATGGTGAGGCAAGAACAGAGTTGCTCAAACTCTCGTAAATGCGAATAGGGACTCTCAGCATTCGTTCCTGAGAACGTTTGCTCTCAAACCATGGCTATGAAGCCGGGACGTAGCTCATAGCCGGGTGTGTGGATGGGGTGTGATGATGGTGGAGGCTCCAAACAATCGCCCTTTGGAGCTGAATGTTGACGTAAGGTAAGTGTGGAATCCATGTGGTGGATGGTGGATAATGGGGATACACGGACAACTTGGGTTCGGAATCAGAACAGCTGGTGGGATACATGGACAACTTGGGTTCGGAATCAAAACAGCTACCGTTCCCCGGCAACGGCGCCAGAAAGCTTGTTGGCACTCCTTACGGCCTACAAACAAATCCGCAAGCGGACGGATACCGATGTAGCTTTCACCCGGGAGTATTCGAAGGTATCAATTTCCACGGGGAACGAGAAGTAAGCTAATTCTAAACTAAGTTGTCCAAGGGTTATGGAATGGGATGGATGAAGTGGATGACAACAACAAAGAGGGAAGAGAAGCGATGAGAGGATAGAGAGGGTACGAGTCTTATAGAGGCACTCTACTGATTAACTAAGCGGATCAGAGGGTACAGATAGATACTTGCTTCGGGACAATAGAACCTATGACACGTAGAAACGGATGAGAGGTTGTGTCACCAATCATACACTCTCGGATCTTGTAGGCCGAGACGAACGTGATGGACTATGTAGGTCGTATAGGGTTGTCACCACCTAACGGCTACCACCTCCATAGACTCGGGGACACACTAAGTTAACCTCAAGTATAGGCACCGCGCCGACACTAGTCGCTTAATACTTATCTCCTATAGAAAGACAAGCACCCAAGCCAAGCAACCAGTATACAATTATACCAATCAACTAAGCATTGAACGAAGAACCAGCAAGTAAATAAAAGTAGAACTGACTGCTCAATTAATCAGGAAGAGATACAAGAGTTACCAGACATGACTTGGATGTCACTCGAAGCTGAGCCGCATCCGTAGAGGTACAGCTGGAAGAGGGGCCGACACTCCGGCTCCTCTCCGGACGCTCACCTCTCCTCTCTCCCTATCTTCTAAGTATGAAAGTGGCAGAGCTTCACTAAGGAACTTCTCTCTTGTGTTGTGTCTCTTTCAGGTGAAGGAGGGCCTCTATTTATAGAAAGGAAGGGTGGTGGAGGATGGAGCAGCGGCCAAGCAACCATAGGGCGGTGCCCGGCTGATTCGGCCGAACAAGCCAGTTCGGGCGAACCGAGCAATTCGGCCGAATTGCCATGTGGCACCGCCTTGGTGCTGAGGCGGCGCAGGGTGGGTGCATCACCTGGGGACGGTTTGGCCGAATTGGGAGATTCGGCCAAACTGGGCTTTTGGCCTAGTAGCGCTCCGTTGCACTGCTTCTCCCTCTTGGACCTTCCGGGCTGCTTGTATGTGGTGGTCTTTGTGTTCGTTCGGCCCAGAAGTGACATGTTGATGGTCCAAGTGTCTTGCATGGTCGTCGCTCGGTCATTGCTGACGTGGACGGCCTTCCGGTTGTGCTTCGCGTCGTATACGACTAAGGGCGGTAAGCGGCCGAATCGTGTCGTTCAGCCGAATCGGTTAGTTCCGACCCCAATAGCACATATTTGTCGTTAATGTACCTGCACAAGTGAAACACACCAAAACTCATGGAACTTTATCATAAATAAACCTAAGTGCATGGAATGTTGCATAAAGCCTCTTCTACTCCCGAGTATTGGTGGTCGAAAACGAGCCGTAACGACCGCCAACACATGGGTCCCTAGCTCGGTAGACCAACATTTAGAGGAGACAACAGACAATACAATATACAATCCCCCATACAGGACGTAGGGTATTACGCTACACTAGCGGTCCGAACCTGTCTAAATTGCCTCGTGTCCTTCGTGTTCTTGTGATTACCTTCGAGTTCTTGGGTTTACGATCCTCTCCTCCTACAAATTAACCACTTGGGTAGCCCCTTGTTTACTGCTGGACATGAAAACCCAACATTGACAGTAGTGTACCCTCCTCTGATAGTCTCGAATACCTGTTTACTAGTACTCTTGCCATAAGCTTCTTTGCAGAAATATAAACTACAATACCTCGGATTACTCCCTAGTGAAGTGCTACATCGGTAATTCTGTGCACTTGTAGAATATTAATTTATTTTTTAAGCCATAAGAAAAACCACTGAAACACTTCTTGCACCAGTATCGGGATTCACAATCCTGATAGTGGACCGTAAGGAGTGCCAACAGTGTGCTCGAACTCCTTCAGGTGCAGTAGGTTGAACGCCTCGCGTTCTCGAACTGTGTGGAGGACGATGCCGTCCTCGCGCAGGAGCTGTCGAGCCGGGTTAGAGGTGGAGCCTCTACCCGTGTCGGTGATGCCTGTCCCGTCGACCTCCATCGGGGCTGAGACATGGGATGGTGCTGGGGAACTCCCAACATCACCACCGCTCGAGCATTTGCTCAACCTGCTGGACCTCCAGAAGGGAAACTACAACGACATGATCCCTGCAAAAGATTAGCAACAAGACTACCCGAAGGACTGAATATTCAAGGTTAGCACAAGCAAATCGAGTTAGTCGTCCAGGGGTCAATCCTTCTTGCGGGGATTGACACCTCCACGAAAGGTTTATCGTTCTTGTGGGGTGCTAAGGCCTGCACAAACACGTTCTCAATAGCAGCACAAAGATCAAACAAAGGGAAATATTTTTTTTTGTGTTTTTCTCAATGCAAGGGAACCAAACTTGAGCAAGAACTTGAGTAAGAACTTGAGGGAGAGAGAGTTTCTGAAGTGGATGAGCACACAACCGAGTACGACAAGGTGCATACAAGCAACATGGTAGCATTTATAGTCAAAGGAGGGCATGGGCTGGTTCGGCCGAACTGCCCTGGTTTGGCCGAACCAGGCTTGTTTGCCCGAACCACCCATGTGGGTGCAAGTCGCACTGCCTCCCACCAGTACAAAAAATTGTCATAGGTTCAACACTAGGGTATGGTTACTTTGGTCGAATTAAGTGGGTAAGATGCTCATTGACATGACCAAAGTGTGACAAATGGTGGAGTCACTCCCATGTTGTTATGTTTGTGATAAGGATGAGTGTGCAGCCATGCAAAGTGGTGGTGGACATATTTTTTGCTGGTTGGTGGTGAAAAGAAATAAATTGATCACTCCTGCATCTTCCAGCTTCCTTTCTGGAGGGGTTTTCAAGATTGCTATCTTGGCAGCTCTTGGCAGCTACGTCCCTTTTGGTGTTTCTACTTGAACATAAGAGATTTTCCTTGCATGGTTAGTATGGAATGAACTACAAGATGTCTTACTGCCTTAATAGTTTCGACGGAAGGTTCGGGTTGCCCCGGGATCTTCCCTGATTCAGCAACAGGAGCAGAAGCAGCCAACTGAGCGACTTGAGTTTCTATCATTTTATTAATGCTGAGTTGGTTTTTCATGGCAGAAGAGAATGATTCTAATTTAGAGTCTATGTTTTCTAAGATTTTATCATTTGCAATGAAATTTTTACTAATATTTGCATTTATTTTAACCTGATCAGGACAAGATCTTTAATTGACAAATGATTATTGAAATTGCTAGAATTGAAGTTGTTACCTTGTTGGGGTGTCTCAAAAGAGAGATTTAGGCATGAATTCTAGCCTTGATTGCCGTAGTTGTTCGGTCGATACCAATTGTTGTTCGAGTTCTTGATGTAGTGGGCATCTTCTCGCGTCTCGGGGCAGTCGTTCCCGAATGGCTAGCATTGCCACAGACCTCGTACGTCATGCGAGTGTCCTTGGCTTGATCAGTTTCGTGAGACAGGGCCTCTAGCTTCTTTATTAGGAGGTCCATCTTGGTAGCGAGCTTATCCAGTGCTTCAACTTGGTGGACTCCTCGGGTCTGTGGTTGGCCGCGTTCGTTCCTCCAACCTTGATTCTCCACCATCTTCTCGATGAGAGCCTTTGCTCGGCTTTCCTCAAATGAGAAGAAGGCACCTCGAGCAGCAACATCCAAATACCCACGGGCGGAGCTCTTAAGCCCGTGATAAAATGTTTGGATTATGAACCAACTCTGTATACCATGTTGAGGACAAGCAGATATATAGTCCTCGAGGCGTTCCCATGCCTCCGGGACGGTTTCATCTTTGGACTGCTAGAAACTAGTAATTTTATTCCAGAGGGCATTGGTTTTCCCAACCGGAAAGAACTTTAGTAGAAAGACACTAGTGCACTTATCCCAAGAATCTACAACTTAGCGATTAGCATAAAACCATTACTTTGCCTTACCCAATAATGAGAATGGAAATAAAAGAAGGCGAATAGCATCGGTACTTACTCCACGTATGGTGAAGGTGTTGCAGGTCTCCAGGAAGTGCTGAAGATGTGCATTTGCATCCTCGTGGGGCTTGCCATATAATGGGCTAGTCTGAACCATGTTGATGAGGGCTGGCTTGAGCTCAAAATTTTCATCTTCGACGGGCGGAGTTGGTCCGACACGCACTTTCCCATTCGATGGAGCGGAAAACTCGCGGATCGTCTTGCTCGCCATCCTCGATGTTGAAGCCGTGTCGACGACGGGACTGAGTTGCTTCTGGGTTGGCATGACACAAGGTTGAACTCTCCTCACAAGTGACTCTGGATTATCTTGGTAATTTGACGGTAATTGGAAACCAGTCATGCATTGCTCTCCTTCACAAAACCATTGAACAGAGTAAGGATAAACTCGCTTGAGTAGCGGTATACTCGATAGCTCGTGCTAAATGTTTACACGATAAAAAATAAATTATATTGATAGATGGATTGGATGATAACCTAATCGGGCTGGGAATAAACCGGTTATACCGAGTTAACAAACCGGTGACCTGATTATCCTGCTAGACTGGCTGAAAGGCCAACCCGGTGTGTCCCCTTTTAGAAACCGGTCACACTGGTTGGCTGGTTGGTCCAACCAGATCGGTCATGTGCCAATTTTGGCTACCAACGGGAACAAAATTTGATTCGTATAATGGACTTTACATTCTGTTTCCGATCATACAGTATGCAAGCCCTATAACTTGTTCAACGCATGGCCTTATGCAAGGCAACCATGATGACAGTGTACTTGGCCCTCCCTTTCTCAAGGTAATTTGCAACCATGGCGGCATACGTTATGAACAGCTCGTGAAGGATGGCCTCACCGAAGTGGTCCACTATCAGTGATTCAGTAACTGCTCTTATGCACTTGGCAACACGCTTTCCGCTGCTGGCACAATTGGGAACCATATCTCGATCCGAGTCATCTTCGGGATCCCAGTTCGGCTGGAAGAATGTGATGTTTTCAACGTCAAAGAGTTTCTTCTCCTTGATCAACGCTTGTGCCTCATCCACACATGGTGCATAGTATGGAAGATTGAAAGAGATAAGTTTCTCCTTTTCCACGACGCCCTGACATGCGCATTCAATGTTAGCTTAGCCAATGCAGTAAAGCCCATTAAATTATAGTTGAGATTATATTAAGTAACCCTGATTTCTTCACGTGATTCTTTGTGTCTGTGTATATATTGGATACTGTTTTTCCTTCATAGATATTAATGTGCTATATATGACTGGTTATATCTAGTAGAAACTGTGTCATAATAATTTTATTGGGGTACATCCAGAACATATCCCACTAGTAGAGACAGGACATTCATTATCGGTTCACAATTACACATTACCCGGTTCTGCGTTTCTGTCTTAGATTTTTTTTTCCTATCAGCTCTAGCCACGGGCATCCTGCGTGGTAACCAAACCTTTTTTTTTTGCGAAAGGTGGTAACCAAACACTTGTGAATTGATAGTCGAATGCAAATATTCAAAATTTTATATTTTTTCATACAAATTTAGACAGACATTTTTTATATGAAAATTGCAGCTGTCTTTATGAGATCTACAACTTCAAGGTTGTCAATTTTTAAAGACATACTTCCTCCGTATAGTATTTAGATGTCGTTTTGCCCAAGATTTTAGTCAAATATTGGAAATATAAATCACGAATAACTTTTAAGTAGTTGAGTTTGAAAATATGAAAACCATATGAATAGATTTATCTTAAAAATGTTTTTATAAAGTATACATGTATTATTTGTTAATAAATATTTTTGTAAAAATAAGAAGTCAAAGTTATGTTTTAGAGACCGGTTCGTTTTTTAAAACGACATCTAAATCATATACGGAGGGAGTATATGTAGCTAAATATAGTTGACAACTAATTTATTATTAGTATCTGTATCCGTGATGGAGAGAGAATATTATGTACTACCTCCGTTGTAAATTACTATTCGCTGTTGATTTTTTTCTCGTAACGTTTGACCATTCGTCTTATTCAAAAAATTTTGCAATAGTCATTTCTTTTATTTGTGGCTTACTTTATCATCACATATACTTTAGGTATGACTTATTTTTTCACGTATTTGGACAAAACTTTTGAATAAGGCGAATGGTCAAACGTTGTGAATAAAAGTCAACAACAAATAGTAATTTGGAATGGAGGGAGTACTAATCTTTTGGACTAGTGAGTGAAGAGCTTCACTTAACAATTCAAATTCCTTGCCATGCGTGAACAATTCATTACTCCTTCGGCCTAGAAATGTCAGCACCATGCGTCCACCATACACAAGATCTCTATAGCGCAGTGTTAGAAATAACTCGAAGTCCTTTTGCAACTGTTCTTGCAATAGTTTTACCACTGACAATGGAGTCGTCTTTCCAATGTATACGTTATGTTCATTCAGAAGAGCACCACTGGAAAGACCCTTGGGAACCTAAACAATTAATACCATATGGATGCATAACAATACGCACATAACTAAAGATGGTAACATGTGTAAAGATTGTTTTTCCACATACATGTATGATTTATTTTTTAATGTTTTATTTCAAGCAGACTCTTAACAATAGACACCACATTGTTCTCCTCTTCTAGGAATATGAATTATGTGTAAGCCTGAGTGTTATGGATCCATTCTACCACGTTATGGACCTGTTTGGTAGAGTTCCGGCCTCCTCCTTCTCATCCTATATATATGTGAGATGTGATTCTGTGTCTCAAAGTAATTCTCTAGGTTAAATTTGAAGTATGAAGTTATTCTTAGTGGGAAATGAATCATGTGAACTTATTTTTTTCAGCTGTCATCCTCTTAGCTTATTTAAAAGAATCACTTTTGTATGAAAAAAAGGTTGTTTAGCGGAGCTTCTTCTGCAATTGGAAGATGCTCTGGGAGCTCTGTAAAGAAGGCCTTAAAACATTAACTAAATCAACAATAGACTTGATAAATTATGTGCTATTAGCAACAAGGATGGATTAGGCATCCATTATTTACAAGTTTAGGATCCGCTGTAGGTCTAGTCTCTGTAGGTGGTACTATATGATTTACTACTCCTTTATTCGAAAAATCCAAGGGGTTAACATCCGTAGACTAGTCATACTTCCAAAAATACAACGGGTACACATCTGTAGACAAGTCATACATTTGTGTATCAAATGCTCCCTCTAACCATCAATATAAATTGCCAAACACCATACTCTTTGGCCAAAAATTTAGTTAAATTACACCCATCTTTAGTAGTGTAGGAAAGCTGAATAAATAGATTAATGTGATTCAAGTTTTTATAGAAATTAACAATATATCACATGAAATTAATGGTTAAGATATACATCCGAAGACTTCTCTTACCAAAATAGACCTAACATTGACGAAAGGATATATGGATCATTTTGGCTTTCTAATGCTAGTTTTAGTGGGGAGTTTTATAAGTATTAATTTATATGCCACATTAGTAATTTTACTAATGTGTCAAAGTCATTATAAGAAGAGAACGGAGGAGTTTCATCCACATGATAACCATCGGGCATAGTTATCTAGTTTGCAGTCTTGGTAGCAATGCAATAATACTTCGCACTGAGACTGGACTAAGTATATATGTATCTAGATCGGTAGGAGTACATATTATATCTACCTCAAACATGGTGTTAGGATAAAATGTAATTTTCATTCTTGGCATATGGAGTAGCTAGCATGGATATACCTTTGAGCGCCAATGAAGGGAGTAGACACTACCAGAATGAGTCACATCTGCACCGGTTGGAAAGGGCGATTAGCACCGGGTATCCCAACCGGTGCAGATCTTCCGAGGCTAAAGGGTTACCCCTTTAGCACCGGGTGAAATAACCGGTGCTAAAGGGTGCCTATTCGCCAAAAAAATATGTGTGTTGCTGCGGGGATTCGAACTCAGGACCTCTTGGCTCGCGTGTACCCACCTAACCATCTCACCTACGCTACACATGTGATGAGATAAAAGATGCTTTCCTTTTGTAGTAGCATATGACACCCCCTTTAGCACCGGATCGTATTTACGACCCGGTGCGAAAGGGTCTTTAGGCTCTGTGGAACCGGTCCCGCCTGTGGCTTGTTGTATCTGCAGCCATGCTACCTTCAAGAAATTAAGTAAAATTCATATAATATATTAGCTGAGGCCTACATGTACAAATTACTTGCTTACCGGAAAGCCACTGTTCCATTTTAGTGTTTCATGTTGAATACCCGGGTGTTCTTGACGAAATTGATTCCAGGCCCTGCGAACAAAAAAATTGAGTTTAGTCATTGCGAGTTTAAGGGGTGAATTAAGTAGGGGAAAATAGACATCACTTTGTCATCATGACCATGATGTTCTATAGTTTTTCTATTGGAGTGTGCAATGAATCAAAGACGTTCACGACACCCCGGTCAGGACACAATATTATTAAGAACCAGTGGAATCTGTGCACATGTATACATTATAATCAGAAATGAATTAGTACAACATCGAGTGAGTACATACACAGGCTTCTTCTTATACTGTCTGTGTACTATTTCATTTCTGATTATAATGTATACATGTATACAGATTCCACTGGTTCCTAATAATATTGTGTCCTGACCGGGGTGTCGTGAACGTCTTTGATCGTGTGGTTACAAGGCAAGCATCGCTAAATGGGAGAAGATGGAAGAAGATCTATATGCTAGAGGCATCACTCCAGCGACACATGACTGGCCCACAAGGACCAAGCATTGGTACTATGGTCATGGAGGCACCCTAAGCCCAATCGACGGCTCCTTAGTTTTTCCCGAGGACTTGCGAGAACTAGCTCAACGTCTCATCGATATCCTTAGGGCATCTGAGAGGGGAGAATACCCAATTTGTAATGACAATCAAGGACTATATTCTAGTAATTTATAAGATTTTCTAGTAAGTTATAAGATTTTCTAGTAATTTATAAGATTTTCTAGTAAGTTATAAGATTTTCTAGTAATTTATAAGATTTTCTAGTAAGTTATAAGATTTTCTAGTAATTTATAAGATTTTCTAGTAAGTTATAAGATTTTCTAGTAATTTATAAGATTTTCTAGTAAGTTATAAGATTTTCTAGTAATTTATAAGATTTTCTAGTAAGTTATAAGATTTTCTAGTAATTTATAAGATTTTCTAGTAAGTTATAAGATTTTCTAGTAATTTATAAGATTTTCTAGTAAGTTATAAGATTTTCTAGTAATTTATAAGATTTTCTAGTAAGTTATAAGATTTTCTAGTAATTTATAAGATTTTCTAGTAAGTTATAAGATTTTCTAGTAATTTATAAGATTTTCTAGTAAGTTATAAGATTTTCTAGTAATTTATAAGATTTTCTAGTAAGTTATAAGATTTTCTAGTAATTTATAAGATTTTCTAGTAAGTTATAAGATTTTCTAGTAATTTATAAGATTTTCTAGTAAGTTATAAGATTTTCTAGTAATTTATAAGATTTTCTAGTAAGTTATAAGATTTTCTAGTAATTTATAAGATTTTCTAGCATTTTATATTGATTTTCTAGTAATTTATAAGATTTTCTAGTAAGTTATAAGATTTTCTAGTAATTTATAAGATTTTCTAGTAAGTTATAAGATTTTCTAGTAATTTATAAGATTTTCTAGTAAGTTATAAGATTTTCTAGTAATTTATAAGATTTTCTAGTAAGTTATAAGATTTTCTAGTAATTTATAAGATTTTCTAGTAAGTTATAAGATTTTCTAGTAATTTATAAGATTTTCTAGTAAGTTATAAGATTTTCTAGTAATTTATAAGATTTTCTAGTAAGTTATAAGATTTTCTAGTAATTTATAAGATTTTCTAGTAAGTTATAAGATTTTCTAGTAATTTATAAGATTTTCTAGTAAGTTATAAGATTTTCTAGTAATTTATAAGATTTTCTAGTAAGTTATAAGATTTTCTAGTAATTTATAAGATTTTCTAGTAAGTTATAAGATTTTCTAGTAATTTATAAGATTTTCTAGTAAGTTATAAGATTTTCTAGTAATTTATAAGATTTTCTAGTAAGTTATAAGATTTTCTAGTAATTTATAAGATTTTCTAGTAATTTATAAGATTTTCTAGTAATTTATAAGATTTTCTAGTAATTTATAAGATTTTCTAGTAATTTATAAGATTTTCTAGTAATTTATAAGATTTTCTAGTAATTTATAAGATTTTCTAGTAATTTATAAGATTTTCTAGTAATTTATAAGATTTTCTAGTAATTTATAAGATTTTCTAGTAATTTATAAGATTTTCTAGTAATTTATAAGATTTTCTAGTAATTTATAAGATTTTCTAGTAATTTATAAGATTTTCTAGTAATTTATAAGATTTTCTAGTAATTTATAAGATTTTCTAGTAATTTATAAGATTTTCTAGTAATTTATAAGATTTTCTAGTAATTTATAAGATTTTCTAGTAATTTATAAGATTTTCTAGTAATTTATAAGATTTTCTAGTAATTTATAAGATTTTCTAGTAATTTATAAGATTTTCTAGTAATTTATAAGATTTTCTAGTAATTTATAAGATTTTCTAGTAATTTATAAGATTTTCTAGTAATTTATAAGATTTTCTAGTAATTTATAAGATTTTCTAGTAATTTATAAGATTTTCTAGTAATTTATAAGATTTTCTAGTAATTTATAAGATTTTCTAGTAATTTATAAGATTTTCTAGTAATTTATAAGATTTTCTAGTAATTTATAAGATTTTCTAGTAATTTATAAGATTTTCTAGTAAGTTATAAGATTTTCTAGTAATTTATAAGATTTTCTAGTAGCACCGGGTCGTTGCTGCACCCGGTGCTAAATGCCCCCCCTTTCGCACCGGGTCTTCCCACCACCCGGTGCGAAAGGCCCTTTAGCACCGGGTCTTCTACACCCGGTGCTAAAGGCCCCGTAACTGGCGCCAAACGAAAATTGGGGGCCTTTAGCACCGGATTTTAGATCAACCCGGTGCTAAAGGCCCCAACTTTTCGTTTGGCCTGCCATCTTCTTCATTGTCCAATCCCTCAGTTCTGCTTCATGAGTGCTAGGCCAGTCGAATATTGCCTTTAATTCCCTCCATAGCATCTCCTTCTCTGTATCCGGGAGCACGTACTCCTCAGTGGGGTCTGTGGACTTCCATTTTCTGATACTAATGGGCACATTGTCTCGTACAATTACCCCGCACTGCGATACAAATATCTTGGCCACTTTTGGGGGCTCAACTGGCTCCCCGTCATCCTCCACTCGAGTGATGTGAAACTTGACATCCTTCAGCTTCTTCGTGGTCGATCGTTTTAATTTCTTAGCAGAGGCGGCCTACACAAATTACATATATACGAGATGATATAGAGATAGTATACATAATTGACATGTACAGTACAAATTTATGTTATATATATACACACCTGACTAGATGAGGGCTCGTTATCGGCTCCTTCAATAGTTTCGGCCCTTGCAACATTGTCGCCCTGGACATTGTCGTCCCTTCCAATGATGCCCAACACATCATCCATCGACATTGGTTGGGTTACAATATTGAAAAGTTGATTCGCAAAGAACGTGTCGTTGTCCTCTTGCATGGGTGGGACAGGGGTGTTGTTGTCCTCTTGCATGGGTGGGACGGGGTTGTTGTTGTCCGCCATCTATAGAATTAAAAATAATTGATAAGAAATATATACAAAGCATACATATTCAATCCCAGTTGTAACCCAATTAATAAAGTATAAGTGACATTAAACATAAATAAATATAATCTTCTAATAAAAAAGGATCCAGAATACCTTCCGTTAAATAAATAAATAACTATTCTACCTTTTAATAAATAACTAATAATATATATTTCATTAAATTAATAAATAACTATTCCAAGCTCGCACGCGGTCCGTTGAGTTATTTCATCCATGGTGTAACGGACCGCTTCGGCGGCCTGTGTGGAAGCGTGACTGCTTTGATATTGTTGTGGAGGGCTAATAAGGGCCGCATCTTGGAGAGGTGCATGCTCTGTGGAACCAGTCCCACCTGGTGCATGCTCTGTGGAACCGGTCTCGCCTGTGGCTTGTTGGAGCGGTGCAGGCTCTGTGGAACCGGTCCCGCCTGTGGCTTGTTGGAGCGGTGCAGGCTCTGTGGAACCGGTCCCGCCTGTGGCTTGTTGGAGCGGTGCAGGCTCTGTGGAACCGGTCCCGCCTGTGGCTTGTTGGAGCGGTGCAGGCTCTGTGGAACCGGTCCCGCCTGTGGCTTGTTGGAGCGGTGCAGGCTCTGTGGAACCGGTCCCGCCTGTGGCTTGTTGGAGCGGTGCAGGCTCTGTGGAACCGGTCCCGCCTGTGGCTTGTTGGAGCGGTGCAGGCTCTGTGGAACCGGTCCCGCCTGTGGCTTGTTGGAGCGGTGCAGGCTCTGTGGAACCGGTCCCGCCTGTGGCTTGTTGGAGCGGTGCAGGCTCTGTGGAACCGGTCCCGCCTGTGGCTTGTTGGAGAGGTGCAGGCTCTGTGGAACCGGTCCCGCCTGTGGCTTGTTGGAGAGGTGCAGGCTCTGTGGAACCGGTCCCGCCTGTGGCTTGTTGGAGAGGTGCAGGCTCTGTGGAACCGGTCCCGCCTGTGGCTTGTTGGAGAGGTGCAGGCTCTGTGGAACCGGTCCCGCCTGTGGCTTGTTGGAGAGGTGCAGGCTCTGTGGAACCGGTCCCGCCTGTGGCTTGTTGGAGAGGTGCAGGCTCTGTGGAACCGGTCCCGCCTGTGGCTTGTTGGAGAGGTGCAGGCTCTGTGGAACCGGTCCCGCCTGTGGCTTGTTGGAGAGGTGCAGGCTCTGTGGAACCGGTCCCGCCTGTGGCTTGTTGGAGAGGTGCAGGCTCTGTGGAACCGGTCCCGCCTGTGGCTTGTTGGAGAGGTGCAGGCTCTGTGGAACCGGTCCCGCCTGTGGCTTGTTGGAGAGGTGCAGGCTCTGTGGAACCGGTCCCGCCTGTGGCTTGTTGGAGAGGTGCAGGCTCTGTGGAACCGGTCCCGCCTGTGGCTTGTTGGAGAGGTGCAGGCTCTGTGGAACCGGTCCCGCCTGTGGCTTGTTGGAGAGGTGCAGGCTCTGTGGAACCGGTCCCGCCTGTGGCTTGTTGGAGAGGTGCAGGCTCTGTGGAACCGGTCCCGCCTGTGGCTTGTTGGAGAGGTGCAGGCTCTGTGGAACCGGTCCCGCCTGTGGCTTGTTGGAGAGGTGCAGGCTCTGTGGAACCGGTCCCGCCTGTGGCTTGTTGGAGAGGTGCAGGCTCTGTGGAACCGGTCCCGCCTGTGGCTTGTTGGAGAGGTGCAGGCTCTGTGGAACCGGTCCCGCCTGTGGCTTGTTGGAGAGGTGCAGGCTCTGTGGAACCGGTCCCGCCTGTGGCTTGTTGGAGAGGTGCAGGCTCTGTGGAACCGGTCCCGCCTGTGGCTTGTTGGAGAGGTGCAGGCTCTGTGGAACCGGTCCCGCCTGTGGCTTGTTGGAGAGGTGCAGGCTCTGTGGAACCGGTCCCGCCTGTGGCTTGTTGGAGAGGTGCAGGCTCTGTGGAACCGGTCCCGCCTGTGGCTTGTTGGAGGAGGCCATTTCGCACCGGTTGCTGGCTGCACCCGGTGCTAAAGGGGGCGCATTAGCACCGGGTGAAGGAATCGACGGTGACCCATGTACACAACTTTACGACAATGTTTCAGATACATGCTTTCGGTTTCCTCTAAACAGTGAGTGCATGCTTTATATCCTTTGTTTGATTGTCCTGATAGGTTACTTAGTGCAGGCCAGTCGTTGATGCTTATGAAAAGCAGTGCTCGAAGGTCAAACTGCTCCTGCTTGTCCTCATCCCACACGCTAACACCTTCATTCTTCCACAGCTGCAAAAGTTCGTCAACCAATGGTCTTAGGTACACATCAATGTCGTTGCCAGGTTGCTTTGGGCCAGGTTGCTTGTATTGCATCATAATGAACTTCCGCTCTTCCTCTTTACAAATGTTCCTTGATTGTGATCACGCCGTAGATACGGTGTCTCCTCCGCCGCTAACAGGATGCTTGGGTCATCAGCCACTGAGAATGGAGGCCGGCCATCGAGCATATCATAATCTTCATCCGTCTTGTCCTCAACTCCTACGATTTTTCTCTTTCCAGGAAGAACTATATGACGCTTTGGCTCGTCTTGTGATGGGTCCAATTGCTTACCCCCACCTTTCTTATCCGCCCCTTTCTTCGGTCTGCTAGCCATGTCCTTCACATAAAAAACTTGTGTGACAGCTTTGGCCAGGACGAACGGTTCGTCTAGAAAGCCAATCTTGTTTAGGTCCACTAACGTCATTCCATAGTCCGCTTCAACTTTAACACCTCCTCCAGTCAGCGGTTGTACTCTACGAGACGAACATTTTGAGCGGCGCGGGACGAGGGGCACCGGCGCGGGGACGACGGGCGCGGGGACGACGACGGCGGCGGGGACGACGACAGCGGCGGGGACGACGGGCGGCGGCACGGCGTGGGCGCGGGGACGACAGGTGGCGGCGGCGTGGGCGCGGGGACCACGGGCGGCGGCGGCGACGGGCGACGGCGACGGGCGGCGGCGGCTGAGGAGACGAGGGGGCACCGGTTTCGATCTGGGAGGAATGAGGGCGAAGTGAGGGAGGGGAGAGAAGTCCCCGGCCTATATAGGTCCGGGGCATTTAGCACCGGGTGCAGCCACGACCCGGTGCTAAAGGGCCTTTCTGTGTAACTTGACATCCTTCAGCTTCTTCGTGGTCGATCGTTTTGATTTCTTAGCAGAGGCGGCCTACACAAATTACATATATACGAGATGATATAGAGATGGTATACATAATTGACATGTACAGTACAAATTTATGTTATCTATATACACACCTGACTAGACGAGGGCTCGTTACTGGCCCCTTCAACATTTTCGGCCTGGACATTGGCGGCCCCTTCAACATTTTCGGCCCTTGCAACATTGTCGCCATGGACATTGTCGTCCCTTCCAATGATGCCCAACACATCATCCATCGACATTGGTTGGGTTACAATATTGAAAAGTTGATTCGCAAAGAACGTGTCGTTGTCCTCTTGCATGGGTGGGACAGGGCCGTTGTTTTCCTCTTGCATGGGTGAGACGGGGTTGTTGTTGTCCGCCATCTATAGAATTAAAAATAATTGATAAGAAATATATACAAAGCATACATATTCCCAATATTTCTAACATTTTCGCTAAGGGGGTCGGTGCGTGAAAAACGGATTCGCCAAGGGGTTCGGGTGCGCGGTGTGAATTGATTCGCTAAGGGTTCGCTAAGGGGGTCGGTGCGCGAAAAACGGATTCGCTAAGGGGTTCGGGTGCGCGATGGGTTCGGGTACGCCATAGAATTTCCGATAATAAACATTTTCGATAGTATACATTATACAAACATATAACATTTCCAATATACATTTCAATGTAAATATCTCCAATACATTTAAATGAAGCATTTTCCAATATACATTTCAAACATATAACATTTCCAATATACATTTCAATGTAAATATCTCCAATACATTTAAATGAAGCATTTTCCAATATACATTTCAAACATATAACATTTCCAATATACATTTCAATGTAAATATCTCCAATACATTTAATCGCCGTCGCCGGCCACCGCGCGGGTGTGGCGCCGGCAGCCGGTGCGCTTTTGATGGGGAGGCTAGTGGCGGAATGGAGGGCCAGGTAAACAAGTACCCGTCCTACTCGATCTCGTCTCTCTAAGTTTTCTGCTTGATTCTATCCGTCTATCTAGCTTGCCTTCTCTCTCCATTTAAAACACAACATGCATGAACACTCTCTCCACCATGAACTCAAGCTCTCTCCTCTCTCTCCTCCAAGAACACAAGCTCTCTCTAGCTAGCTTTACTTTGATTCACAAATCCCTCTATTTCTAAATCATAGAAGGATTACAAGCTAAATAAAACATTAGAGAATGAAAGAGTGTACCTTGTAGTGCTCCTTAGATTAGTAGAATCTTCACAAATTTTGAAAAAAAATTGGGCAGCACCTCCCCTCCCACGGCTGGACCCGGTGCTGAAGCCCCATCAGCACCGGGTCCAAAAATGGCCGAGGCGAAGGAGGCGGGCGGATGTGAAGCATTCTGGTAGTGAGAACGAAAGGAAAAGATGGACACTTTGACAGGGAAAAAGCCTTGCGTAGAAGGATCCCGGCAGACCAGCGACGTAGCACGGTATGGGATGCTGGAGCTCACCCAGTGACCGGAACAAAAGGTTGAAGTCGTTGCTGGGGAGGTCGTTCAAGAAGTATTGCATCTCCACTGCGGCGAGGTCTCCCTGCCTCTCTCGGGCGAAGCCCGAGATAGTTCTCATCACCATGGAAATGACGAGCAGTGTATTGGGCCCTAACGAGCAACCAAGGTCAGCGATCACCATTGTGTTTGGAGGGGAGAGCGACGCATACACCCGTTCGACAGCCTTCTGAAGCAATGGTCTTGTCTCCAGTATGGCCTTCGATCTCCTGCAGAGATACATCAGCACAGACATGAAGCCACGGCCAATAACTACGGCACTACGGTCGTGTATAGCTCGCTAGTATTAGAGATGCACACGAACTTGAACCCTGGAGTTGGTGGTGTAGCTATTATCTCCGTCGGTGGCCATGGAGAAGACCCTCTCCATATGAATGGCAAGTACTTCTAAGCTTTGCTAGAGGTTAGGGGTTTGACTGCTTGTTTGCTTGCAAAGATATGTTCACTAGTTTACTCACTCTGCACCATACAATGATACAAGCAGGGCAATAGGTTCAGTCTTCTTGGAGGCCACACCTTTATAGAGGCAATAGGCCAAGGCAGGTGAAATGGCTACTAAAGTAAGCAAATTCCAAGAATTTCAAATGGTGGCAGTAATCTATGCTCCAGAGTTTGCTGAATTCTCAGGGGACCAAGGTACTGTAGCGACAGGTCTATGCTCCGCTGGGCAGCTGTACCGAAGACTCCCCACTTGCTTCTGTACTGATTCACCTTAGGTCTTAGATCCAAACTTTGGACACAAGTTTAAGTTTGGATTCCACCGTAAATTTGCCACTGTATCATTTCATTTGTATTTATAAAAAATTATCCAAACATTGATTAATTAGGCTCAAAATGTTCGTCTCGCAAAGTACAACAAAATTGTGCAATTAGTTTTTGATTTCATCTACATTTAGTACTCCATGCATGT
>OAMR01000060.1:2846475-2857932 GCA_900205405.1 Echinochloa crus-galli
AGTACAACAAAATTGTGCAATTAGTTTTTGATTTCATCTACATTTAGTACTCCATGCATGTGCCGATATTTTGATGTGATGGGAATCTTCTTTTCGCATAGTAGAATTTTAGGGAGGAATTTAGGAGCTAAACAAGGCCTTAGTAGAAATTAGAAACTATTGTAGAAAGCTTTTGGGAGTTTGTGTTCCATTTCACTCCAGCAAGCAGCACTGCAGCACGGATCATTGAAGCACCGTGTTTACTATTCTGTGGTACATTTATAAAAGCAAAATGATCTCAAAGGATATACATTACCGCTATTCTGTTTACAATATTGTTCATGTTTCGTTGGGAAATAGTAGCCCCATGTACTACTTTAAAGTCCATCTTTTGCCATTCAACTATCACCTCGGTTTGGTTTTGACCATCAAACCATAAAATCAGTAATCTTTAACCACCCAACTATCAAAAGTGTTCATATTTGACCATATTTGACCATGTCGATGACACATGGCAGTGGGGCCCGCATGTTAGCTCGTTTTCCTCTCTTCTCTCTCCTCTCTCTTCTCTCTCCTCTTTCTCTCGTTCTTCTCTCTCTTCCTCTGCTCTTGATTGCCGTGGTGGCGCGATCACGCATGGGTGAATTAGCGGCTCCCTAACAAAGGGCGGTAGATGTGCACAGCTAGCTCCAGCAGCAGCGAGCGGCGCCCTACTCGGAGGGGTGCACAGCAACGGTCTTGGCAGAAAGTGGGGGCGCGCAGCTGCCTGACTCAGGGAGCAAGCGGGGTGCCCAGCCGCCCAACTCGAGCGTATCTGTCTAGGGGTATCCCAGAGAGTAGATTTGTGGGTCTCGCCGAGTTCTAGGAACGATGGTGCACACACAACACAAAGATTTAGACAGGTTCGGGCCGCAAATTACGTAATATCCTACGTCCTGTATGCTTGATTGTATTGCACGTGAGGTTGAGTTGGATTGGCTTCTATCGAGCTAGGGACCCCTGCCCTCCTTTATATATCCAAGGGGGGCAAGGCTACATAATAGGTCTCCTAGTCGGTTACAATGTGGGAGTCCTAGTAGGAGTACACGAGTAGTTCTCCAAGTAGTTCTAGTAGGACTTGGTCTTCTTTCTTGAGGGTACCCGGGGATGCATATCCCACACTGGCCGAGGTGAGAGCAGAGAGGGAAAGAAAGAGAGAAGGGAAAGAAGAGAGGGGGTTCTAACATGAGGGCCCTACCGCCACATGTTGTCCACGTTAGTAAAACATCAAACCAAAATAGCCTGATGGCCAAATATGAACGGTTTTGATAATTGGATGGCCAAAGATTTCTGGTTTTACGGTTTGCTGGTGAAAACCAAACCGAGACTATAGTTGAATGGACAAAAATGAACTTTATAATATTCCTCATGCATATTAGTGTTTGGGATTTTGAGGAAAATATAGTAGCCTGGTATATTTTTTTGCTACTGTCATGGCACTATCCATGGGTAAACTTAGCAACGGACATCATATATGGAAAGTGGGATGAACAGCTATGACATGCTACCTACCTATAAAGCTGAGCTTCTTAGAGTGGTACCTGGTAGTATCGTTGAGCTAGACACAGAAGAAGATGATAATGATGACCAGTGTTTCAGTAGGTTCTTTGTTGCTCTCGAACCATGCATCGATGGGTTTTTGCAAGGGTGTAGACCCTACATTGCTATGGATGCCACACACTTGATAGGAAGGTCAAGAGGGCAGTTGGCAGCAGCTGTTGCAATGGATGGTCATAACTGGCTGTTTCCAGTGACTTATGGTGTGATTGAGGCAGAGTCTAAGGAAAGCTGGACTTGGTTTGTCATTAACTTAAAAAGGTATTGGTACTCCCAATGGTTTGGTGATCAATACAGATGCAGATAAAGGAATAGAGGTGGCTATAGATGATGTATATCCAGGACTGGACCATAGAGAATGCACGACACTTGTGGAAATACATGAAGAACAATGGGTGAGATTTATGGTAAGAATATGTGGTCAGCCTCCAAGAGCTTTAAAAATGATAAGTTCAACTATTTCATGAAGAAGATAGAGGAGAAGGATCCTAGTGCACTTGCCTGGTTGGATGGCAATCATCCATATATGTGGAGTAGAAGCAAATTCTTCGAAGATTCCAAGGTAGATTACATCAACAACAATCTTTCTGAATGCTTCAATAGTTGGGTGTCAAAAATCAAAGATTTCCAAGTTGTTAATATGAATGACAAGATAAGACAAATGATCATTGAGAAATTTGTTTTGAGAGCTTAGATTGCTAGCAAAATGTCAGGAATAATTATTCCAGCTATCACCAATGCTCTAAATGCTAAATCTAAGGCTATCAAGGACCATGATGTACTTGATATGTGGGGCTCGGACAGCTGAAGTAACTGTGAATAGGTTTAGGCAGTCAACTTGGAACAGAAGACATGTAGTTGTAGGGCATGGCAAGTGACGGGAAAACCTTGCACCCATGCTTTAGCTTTCATTGCTAAGCTTAGTAGGAATGCACAAATGGATGAATTTGTCCATGGCTACTCCTCTGTTGATAGGTTCAAAAAGGCATATGCATCTACGTTTAATCCTATGACATCCAAGGATAACTGGCCACATATTGATTTAGGCTACAAAATCAAGAAACCTAAATTGAGAAGGAAACTAGGGAGACCAAGAAACTCTAGAATCAAGTTTTTTTATGAGGCCACCACTAGTAAAAAAAGGAAACTATGTTCTGAATGTAATAAACCTGGCCATATAGCGAAGTATTGCCAAGGAGGTCTCACTGCAAGTCAAAAGAAAAGGCTCTCATCTTCACAAAATGCATGTACATCACAAACATCAATGTGAGTAATAGTTTGCTACTCATCTGCACTTTTTTCCTTACGTAGTGAAGCTTATTTTGTCAACTTGTTTACTGAACACATTTTCCTCTTCATGTGAAGTGCAAGTGGAGGTGGAGGTGGAAGGGGAAGGGGAAGTGCAAGTGCAAGTGGAAGTGCAGGTGAAATATGAACAATTGGTGCTGAAGGAATAGGAATAGGAAGAGGAGCATGAGGAGGAGGAAGAGGATCATGTGGTGCTGAAGGAAGAGGAAGATGAAGAACAGGAGGGAGACTGCTTGTATTGTTAGGATTAGATGCATGAATATCACAGGTCATGTAATATATCTCTACTGTCTGTTGAACTTGTATGTTGGATCTTATCTGGTAGTGTTACTCTCTACTAGTATGATGGCATGTTATCTATTTATATATATGCATGTGGTTTGGACTTACTTTTGTGTCGTGATGCTGTCAAAATTGTTTTGACAAAATTTGTCAATTATAACTTGGTATGCTTATTTGAATGAGTTTAGTTGGTAAATTTTGTTTCAAAACTGTTTAATGTTGTCAAGATAATTGATGTCAAATAAGAGCGAAATCACAAAGTTCTGGACAAAATTGGGGCATATTTGCAAGGGTATGCATGTCTTTTTCCATCTCATTTAACACCGTTACATGGTGTTCGATAGGGGCAAAAACTGTCTTCAAATTCAAAAAGCAGAGGTATAATCACAAAGTAATGAAAAATAAGGCTAAAATCACAATTAAGGATCAAAGTTGGGGCAAGAACCAATAGCCCCTTTCTTCAACTAACCATAAGTTCCCAAGATCCACTTAAATTAGGCCATGTTTGGATCCACCCAGCTAATTCATTAGCTGATTAGCTGGGTTGGACCAGCTAATTGGATAGTTGCTATTCAGCTAATGAAAAGGACATTAGCTAAGAATTAGCTGGTCCTGTTTGGATCAACCACAGCTAAAATTAGCTAACTAGCAATTAGCTAGTGGATCCAAACATGACATTTTTTTTATTAATAATTTCATCTTTCATTTTAATTTAAAACATGGATCAGCATAACATATACAATCAAGAAAGTTATTGTGCCGGCACCTGGAGGGCCAATCTGACTAAGTGTAGTTGAATTTGGGTTTGAATGTGATTAAATTTGATTTTGAACTTTATTTTGATTTGTTTATTTGATATGATACATTGATACAATACAATTTTTTAACCACAATATGATAGGAGGAGGATACACTTTTTTTATTACTTTGATAAAGGCGTGCATTGCGCGCTAACCTGGCTAGTGTATAGTAGAATGTGCAAAGGGCAATGTCTTCATAAAGAAGATAAAACCATGTCAAACAGGCACCTAGGATGTAAGTAGTATCGAGTTCGTTGATATTGATATATTAAAAAAGAATGACATGTGGAGGCACAGAGCTAATTTCTTCCAAAAGCTCATGAAAACAATTTGCTAAGGATATTTAAGGATTTGTTAATATCAGTAAGATAAATTTCTTTAAGGATATTTAAGAATTTGTGAATAACACGTGCAAGTTTCTTTAGAAAACACGTGCTCAGCGTGAATGCGACGCCGAACTGCCGAAGCTGTAGCGGATATCGTAATCGTAACCACCATATCGTGAACCACTTGCTGAGTTGCTGCCAGCAATTCAAAATGGTCTCGTTATGCATGGGCAATTTAATAGTAGTCAGAAAGGCGACTGTTCAATAGTGATCGGTGCCGACTAGTCAGGTGTTTATAAATTGGAAGTGTCTAGACGTCAGTTGATTGACATATGAGCTTTTGTCAATCCACGACCCTGACATTTAGATTTATATCCAACGGCTCAACTCTCACCCTATGTGTTTATTGTATTCTGGTTGTTAACAGACCCATAAGTTAATGTACCTCGCCAATAAACAGTTTGAACACAACCACTCGGGCGTGACGGTGGTTTGCTGAACATTACCATGTTGAGGCCTTTTTTTTAGTTTTGGAGGCTTTTTAACAGGGTCGTAGATTCTTTTAGGCCCAGTACATCACATTTAGACTATATACTGCATATTTAATTTATCTTCCAATTCGAGTGGAAGCAAAACATCCTAGAGAAAAAAACAAAATTGCAATGACAATTTTTCCAGGTCATTTTGATATTATGAGAGACAAATTTCATAAATATTCAACACTGTTGCAGATGCCCGGTGCCCTAGAAGAACACAAAAGAATTGTAAGTTTATCTCCATCAGTGACACAAAAAACAACCTTAGTGAAGCACATGCCTTAATAATTTTCATATCTAGCTCTAGATCCTACGAATAAAATGAAATGTGAGGTAGCAAACCTGCAACAACACTGACAATATCCGCCTAAAACTATGCTTTTCGTGAGATGGTAGATTATAGCAAACACATTTAACTCATCAAAATCCAGTCATGAGAACTATCAAAACATGTGAAACCTCGCAACCATAAATTACAGGAGCCCATGACAATATTTCCCTCCCAGTGCATTATTATTCAGTTGACAGACTGAAGGATTAGCGATGACAGATCAAGGGGGATATGAACGTTGTAAAATCAATTATTGAAAGGTTCTAATATCAGAAAGAAAAGGTATATGGTTACCACAGATAATATATATGGACATAGATGAAACTAAAGTCTAGCTGGCTATAATAAAAACAAGTGCCTACACATGTGACTAATAAAAAACAATAAAATGAAACACATGCAACCTATTGCTACATAACATAACCTCGCATAACACTAAAAATAGAGGTCAATTTAAAAAAAACGAACGGACGGAGAAGGTTTGTGATTTCATCCATCACAGCAATAGTGGATGTACGCACACAACACAGATGAGGAAAATTTTGCTCCACATTCCCCAAGATGATGTTACTGCTTCATACCTGTTAGTTCTACTGCGCTTCGTACCTGCAAGTTCTACATTTACAAAAGAAAGGACACCCAAACTTTATACCCGGTGCTAATGTTGTATTAGGACCGGATCTGAAGTGTGCAAATGCATATGAGGGGGGCGGATGATGATTTCTCTAGTAGTGACTCGTCCATACCAACTCATTATGCTATTTACAGAAGGGGAGAAACTAAGGTCTTTTGGCTATGAAAGAGAAACTAATTAACAATGAGTCCAAATTTATCCATAGAATTTTGACCACCAGATAATGCAACGAGTAAAAAACAGAATCTGCTAGCGCATCCTCCACGGATGAAACACATGCTTGCTGCCAGACAGTTATATGGTGATAAGAGACCAGTGTATTTCTAAAACATTGTGAAAAGACAATATACAAACACAAACACAGTGTTGATACATGAATTTATCTCCAGTGATAAGGTCAAGATAGATAAGTGGACGAAGTTCTACACATACAGAGCAAGAGGCAAAAAGATCAGTGTATTTCTAGAAAAAATTCACACAAATATAACATGGACCAGTGCACTCTATATAGAACACAAACAATAGCTCCCTAGTTAAATTCACAAAATTGATAACCAAAAGGAGATTTTATTAAGATGTGCCCTCCTTGATCTGTTTCTTACTTGAGGTTAAACAGAAACACACACCTGACGCACCTTGGGGCCTGGAGCCTACAACAACACAGATTTTACACCTTGGACTTGTTTAGTTCTAAAAAATCAACCGCAAAGTTTACTACGTAAAATGAAAATTCCCGTCACATCAAAATGTCGGCATATGCATGAAGTACTAAATCTAGATGAAATTAAAAACTAATTGCACAGTTTTATTATACTCAACGAGACGAACATTTTGAGTCTAATTAATCAATTTTTTGACAATTTTTCACAAATACAAATAAAATGCTACAGTGACGCATTTAAGGCGAAGTGACATCTTTCTCTAAATTTCTCACCCCCTAATTTGCATCTAAACAGGGGCCTTACTTCTGGATGAAGAGCAGCTTTGTTCAAAAGTTATGACATGGTACGGAAGGAAAATAAATTTTTAGCATTTTACTATATGGAAGTTCTTATTCACAGAGAGAGATCACAACGATATACAGATATCACGTAACAGAGAGAGAGAGAGAGAGAGAGAGAGAGATCCAACAGGAAATAAAATAGAAGGGCCATAATATCCAGCATCTGTCATGGAGCATTGTGACCTCCATCTGGTGATTCGCAAGGGAAATCGATGGAGAAGTCACATTTCAGACAGCGAAATTGGGCATGTAACTCCGAAATTCAAAGCATATGCCAAAATATTGTATACTAGAAAGAACAAATAGCTCTAGCGTAAAATCAACAGAAATAAAAGCACACCTTCTTATCTTGCCCGTATTCTTAACAAGATCAAAGAGCGGCTGAAGCTGTGACGAGTTTGACTACCGATATAGCTCTGAGATCTTCCAAATGGCTGCGCCATAACCCTCACCCGTGAAAGGACCTTGATATCACCTAGAGAGGGGTGAATAGGTAAATCTACAAATTACAAAACTAATTTGCAGTATCAGTACCAAAACCGGCCAGACTGGTTTGTCATAGATAACAGCAACAAAGTGAATTAACCCCTCTATGATTTATAGCACAAACCAAACTTGATGAGGTATGATGCTTCTGTAAATGATTTCTAGCAGGTTCGCTAAGTCCCAGCACACAAGAGAAGCATAACCAAGTGGATCGAAGTGAAAGCAAATATAAATGCTAGAATTGAACAAGTAAAGCAAACCAAATGAGAGACGCCAAGAGTTGTTTCCCGAATTTCACATTCACCAAAGTGAATCCTACGTCTCCTTTGAGGTGACTACTAATAGACGGGTTTATACACTTCAAGTCACTTTCCTCGATTCCACTAACTTGCGACCTTTTCTCCAAAGGAGGCAAGATCACAGCCTTCACAAATGATCCGTAGCACACCACAACCTTAGTGGCTCACCGACGACGCCTAGCCGTCTAGGAGGCTTCACCTCCAAGAGTAACAAATGCTTCACAAGCCTCTATACTTCAACTGAAAGTGCTCAGGCTATGGAATTTGCTCTTCACTAATTTTGCTAGCTCTTTCTAGCTTTCTACAGCTCGCACACAAACACCCTCTCAACCCAATCCCAAAGGTATCAACTACATCGACCAATCTCATAAAGAGATGCTTGGGGAGGGCTTGTTGGTGCTAAAAAATTGCTGGACGCCCAAGAATGCCCAAGGAACCAGTAACCCTCAAAGGTGAGAGCCAAGGCGTATAAATATCCCACTCTCTAAAAACTAGCCATTACTGGTCAGTGGCAAACCGGTCAGACCGGTTTCCCAAACTGGACACACAGGTTTTCAAAAAAAAACTAGTCGTTAACACTCAGGGCTCCAAAACCGGTTAGACCTCTTTCGCAAACCGGTCAGCCCGATTTGGGTTGATTCAGCACACTAAGTCTCAAAGACTTCTCTCGTGAGGCTATCTCACATGGGTTGACCTATGATCACTTTAGGTGTTGGCAAACAACTAATGTTGCATCCCTCTTGATAGTAAGGGCCTGTTTGGTAGAGCTCCATCTGATTCTGATTCTCTATGGGAGCTGATTCTCTGAGAGAAGTGATTCTGTGGCTGAAAGTGTTTCTCTATAATTCCCTAGCATAAACTCTCAAAATCAGGATGGAGAATCACTTCACAGAATCAGGAGAAGCTACTTTTTTCAGCTCCCAACCCATTAGTTCATTTCAGAGAATCACTTCTCAGAATCAGTAGAGAATCACTTCTTACTGAAACACTGTTTGGCAGAGCTCCTCCTGGATTCATCAGAGAATCAGCTCTGGGAGCTCTGCCAAACGGGGCCTAAGACACACCTATACTCAAGATTGCAAATGATAAAGAAAACATCCACTTGAGATTTTATGTATCCATTGATGTCATTCTTGATCATTCTCAACTTGAGGGCTCACAACATTCCTTTCTCGCTAAGCAAATCCAACTTGAGCCAATGGCTTATAATATCCAAGTGTATGATCAAGAATTCATTACCAATTCATAAGACACGTCAATACTTGATTCAATAATGATTGAATGCATTGCATTGCTTCACAAGATAAGGCTTGATTAATACATAGAGACCAAACCACGATATTAGCTTCTTTACCCTAGCAAAGTTCCTCGGCTGCAATACTATCTTGCCCGTGTCTTTGCTTAGTACCTCGTCACTAGCCATCTAGCTTGATCCTTTCATCCTATCTTGCCACTTTAAGTTTAGTTTTGTTTTGCATCACCATGAATATCACATTAAAATCCATGTCTTCAACTAACCCGATGATATTTCCAATTTGATTTTCTATGTCAATTATATAATATGCCTTGTCCATAAGCTTCTCTTCATATGAGATCACTTGCTAACCATAGAATCATGTCTCTTTCTTTTCAAACCATAGCTTAAGGACTAAGTCCAAAGAAATCATAATTTCTTCAAATAAATTATCCCAATGTCCTTTGACAAGCTTCTTTTAGATGAGACCAAACAATAAACATAAATTCTTGTCTCCTTTGTCATTTCCATCCAGTTGTCATTGTCTTATTTGTTAGCATGGGATCACATACACTTGCTTGCTTTTATGTTATCAAAAACCAATAGAGAGCGCATATTCTTATCAACAAATATATTGCATGAGTATCCATAACAATAAATCCCTGCTCATATACTTTAGCAAACAAGTTAGTCCACTAATCATGCTGTCATAAACATCCTCAAAACAAATAAGTGCCTAGATGCACTTTCAACCTGTCATTCACATCGCGACACTTCTGTTTACAAAAAATTTTCACATCACAACATGAAACAGTGTGCAGGTTCTCTTGTCATCGTAAATACAGATTGTTTTTATCATGAGAGACTGATCTAGTTACAGATAAATGGAACATTATATCAATCTTTTAGGAAGACAAGGACTATAACGTCCCGCCTCCACGAGGCCGGGCCCGCCTGCACCTAGCAGCCCTCTAGGACCTCAAGACTGCCCTCACAGACCAACATATATCTTTTCTGCGCACTTTATCCTCACTCATGCGCACCCGAGAACAACTTTCCGGTTGGTCACCCATCCTAAAATTGCTACGGGCCAAGCACGCTTAACCCCGGAGTTCTTTCGAGATGAGCTTCCAGAAAAAAAATTGCAACTTATTGGTACGAGTATTCTTGTCAATCCTATTAAGCCCTGGGCTGTCACATACTCACCCCCTTAGAAGACCGACGCCCTCGACGCCCTCGTTGGTCAACCCAGGCCATGAACGTCCCCTCCAGGCACGTCCATGTGCCCAGTGCCAGCGCATATGCCATGCTGTGTGACCACTCTGGGTCCACACCAGCCATGCGCACCATGCCTGCGCAACTGAAACCCATGCGCCCGTGAAACCGCGAGAATCGGCTCTGATACCAATTTTAACGTCCCGCCTCCCCGAGGCTGGGCCCGCATACACCTAGCAGCCCTCTAGGACCTCAAGACTGCCCTCACAGACCAACACATGTCTTTTCTGCGCATTTTGTCCTCACTCATGCGCACCCGGGAACGACTTTCTGGTCGGTCACCCATCCTGAAATTGCTCCAGGCCAAGCAAGCTTAACCTCGGAGTTCTTTCGAGATGAGCTTCCGGAAAAGAAGTTGCAACTTGTTGGTACGAGTATTCTTGTCAATCCTATTAAGCCATGGGCTGTCACAAGGACCACCTTTGTGTACTTCATTAATAGTTTTTATCATGAAATAAAGATTTCATGATTATAAGGTGGTCATGATAAAAACAAAGGTATACTTCTTTTATAATGCAATAAAAGAAAATAGTCCATGAAATAGAGCCTAAGGACTATTTTAGAATTATGACCTTGTAATTGGGACCCTTGCTGACTACAACATTCAGAAGGTATCTATCACCAAAAAATACACTAGAGCTAATGATAGAAATGGTGTCACTGAAACATGTAAAAATTCCTACAGAAATATATAACCTCAAAACAGCAGCCTCCGGCAAACTACTGCAGACATGGATATACATAGGAGAAAAAGAGTTTTGTTACACTAATATAGTAAATTAAACCAAGAAATAAAAAATATAGTTTTGTTACACTAATATAGTAAATAGTAGAGACATGGATAGAGTGCTACCACTGGCAATGCAACATTAGCAGACTTCCCAAAATATAGAACACGATGAATCTAACACTTTACATGCTATTTGATGATTGATGACTCCATTACTCAAGTTAGATTAGTGAATTCTCCCATGCTAAAAAGAATCAGTGTCTCTAGTCTGCACTTTTCTAAAATCTGAACTAAGAGTAGACATCAATTATCATGTTAAAATAATTCACTAAAATGATACTTAAGAATCACAAAATGGTGCTATGTGAGTTTTGTTACCTCACGCCTCAGGATGGGAAGGAGATGCTTCACTCGCACTACCTCACGGATTTGCAGAAAAGAAAAGGTGGTGAGGCCAAAGTGGATCTGAGCATCAACGTCACACACATAGATGGATAATCACTAAAATCATGAATAACATAACCTAGAATAAGCCCTAAATCACACACAACTTGGCGTGGAACCACAAAATCGAATCGAATAGGCCATGGATCAGACAGGAATCAATAACTAGGTTACATATCTGTAACCGGGGGGGG
>OAMR01000060.1:2857944-2901948 GCA_900205405.1 Echinochloa crus-galli
CACCACATCGTTTGGCGCTGTGCACACGAATCTCCCGCGGTGGTCCTTTGACCTGACAATGGGTATCACCGGATCGCTCGTTAGGCGTGAAGAGCCACATGCGAGTTGTCTGCGCTCGTCGGTTGGGGAGTCATGGGCTCGCATCGTGCCGGGCGGCCGCGCTCGTCTGTCGGGAAACACCGCTGAACCTCACTAAATAAAGGGTAGAATGGACGGACAGGGAAGGGGATGGGAAGCGGTGGAGGCACAGTGAGCAGGCAAGGCATGGCTACCCGATAACGATAACGGGCACAGAGAACAACTTGAGCGTTTTTTTAGATAAAGGATAAAATCCGGCCTCTATATCCACGTGTGAGTATATATATAGCCAACGGTTACAAAGAGTTCTTAGACTCTAATCCTCAACACTGAGAAGCTCACAAACACAAGAAGAAAGCTCTTAAAAAGAAAAAAACTAGAAGACTAAGCCTCAATCTTCTTCTTCTTCCATGCTTCTACCTTGCATTATCTTTATAGCATCAGCAACCCATCTCATTCTTCGTCTACTTAGAAACATGATGATGGACTAAATCAAACTCGACCACAAACACAAAGCAACCTCTACGCATTCACTCTGACAAATTGTCATCCCTCACGATGATGCCTAGCAACGCCAAAAAAAGAACGGCAAAATCGTACGAAATGGACCTTCCAGGCGGTGCCTCCAAGAAAGAAACGACGTCGAGGACGCCGCCACCACCGCCCCATCGGCGAGCCGAAGTTGGGTTTTCACCCCAGAATTCATCCATCACTAGCAAGGAGCATCTCAACAACGCCCCAAGGAGGGAGAACGACGTTGCATGACGCCGTCGTTGTCGACACCGGCATCCCGGGCATGGCTTTCGCCTGATGTCCCTGCAAAGTTTTAATCCATTTCGAGCATAAACTGCATAGAGAAAGGCCAACACAGACAACTGGAAGAACTCCTGCCTCCCTGTATGACTCAGCTAGTAGATCCGGCGTTGGACCAACTCCGCCATCAAGCAGAACGTGCCACCTAGATCCACCACCACACGGGCTACTCCGTGCGGTCTCCATGCGCGCCGCTGGTACCGCCGCACACACAGCTGCCACACGGGCCACGCCTCCGCCGCGGTCACCCCAGCCCAACGGGCCACGCCGTCGCCGGCTCCCCGCCGCCACCATCCCCGGGGCGGCCGGGCTTCTGGCGGCGCCCTACGGTGGCGGCGAGGTGGGGTGGAGGGTTAGGAGGCGACGGCGGCGGCTAGGGTTTGCCGCCGCCCGTGTCGCCCGACGAGGGGAGCGACGCGGGGCCGAAACGTTTCACCAAGACCCCTTGAGCGTACCCGGTTGATCCATTGACTGATGAATCATTCCTATCCATCAACCGCCGATCTGACATCTAAGAGCGTCGATTGACAGATAAACCGGAATTCAAACGATTGACGCTAAGTAAATCTCTTTAAATTATAATAGATTAGGACGGTGCCAATCTAAAATATTACTAGTAGTTTTTATAGTCTTCATATCACTTCTAGTACTAGACACTACACTTCCAAAGCAAATACTACTACTCTATACTCAAATTAAATGATACTCCCCTCTTATTTTGTCTTGGATGTTATGTAGCAACCTTATGTTATGCAAGATCTGGTTTTCTTCTCTTTCTTCGTTAACATACTACATCATTTTTTTATCCTATATGGTAGTTTATTTAATGTTATAGACGTTGTCCTAGTCATTGGGTTCGGAACGTGTGGGACCAGGATTCCCATATTCATTCATGTACGGGATTGGTTTACTCTACAAGGAAGAATCTAGCCCGAGTACTCCAAAAGCAATTGACTACGGTGCTAGACGACGTAGTAGACCGAGAGAACTAGCCCTGTACTAATAGGAGACTCCCTAATTACCATATTGTAGTACTCCTTTATATAAATGACTAGGATCATGTAACCGACTTGTAACTCTGCTCCCCAGATATATAAGGCGGAGCAGGGACCCCCTCAAAACAACACAACTCATACGAAAGGCAATACAACATATATGACGTAGGGTATTACACACACTCCGGCCCAAACCTCTCTAAATCGTATCTCTGTGCACAATCGTTCTTGACAACTCGGTGAGACCCTCAACATCTTTCTACACTGAGGTACCCTAGGCAGGTACTCGGTCATTAAACACCGATATCTGGCGTCCACCGTGGTGCTTCTCGCCGCAAGCTCGACATCAGGCGTGATTGGATCAACCACCTTCACCACCTGTGACATTGAGGAAAGCGCAACCTTTGTCTTTGGCGCTTGGACTTTTATCGCCTTAGGCAAGGGCAAGTTCGCGAGTTACCTCATGGACCAACCAGGCCCTACCTCAATGACAGCGACTCAACCAGGACCGCTTCGTGACCTCACCAACCTACTCGGTGAGCACCACTCGACGATTTCGACTTTGACTCGGACTTCTCAAGTCGTGTTCGGGTATGTCTCGTTTCCATCCATGGAAGGAGCCTGGGACTCAGAGTCAGCTCAAGAGGAGCCATTGGATTCCCACCTAGACCGATTCTATGTTAGACTCAACAACTCTGCAGCTCTATATCAAAGCTTATACGCCATGGGGTTTTCTTCATCAATCAATCAAGCTCCTGACATCCAACAACACGAAGAGCCTCTGACTGGTCCTCAGTTAGGGCTAGTCATCTTTAGAAAGCCAGGAGGACTTTCAGGGCCTGACAACTTTTAGGGAACCTGGGCCCGGCCCAAAACCCGGTATGAGTTGGCGGCCTGCAAGCAAGAGAAAGGAGAAACCCTACGACGATACATCCAAAGGTTCTTTGACAAGAGGGCAACCATTATAGACATCTCTAATTGTGAGGTCATCGACAACTTTCAAGATGGACTCTACACAAGAGAACTACACTGTGAGTTCGGCAGAAGACGCTCGTGTGATGTTGCTTTACTCAGGAAAGTGGCATACGAGTGGACTGATCAAGATGATCACGAAAGAGAGCGTTTCGATAGAAGCCACTCTGATAACTACAGTAGGGATAAAAACAATCGATGCAACGACCGGCCCAACAACCGTGGCTTCCAGCGGGATAACAAGAAGCGCAAGCCAGACAATACAATCGCAGTTGTCGACCATCCCTAGCGACGCGCTCGTGTAATGGACGACCTCATGAAGGGCCAATGTTCTTACCACCCCAACAACAAGCACTCCATGGCCGATTGCCACCACTGTTGGCGATCGTTACGGCTCGTTTTCGACCACCAATAATCGGGAATAAAAGAGGCTTTATGCAACATTCCATGCACTTAGGTTTACTTCTAATAAAGTTCCATGAGTTTTGGTGTGTTTCACTTGTGCAGGTACATTAACGACAAATACGTGCTATTGGGGTTGCAACTAACCGATTCGGCCGAACGACACGATTCGGCCGGTTACCCCCCTTAGCCGTATACGGCGCGAAGCACGATCGAAAGGCCATCCACGCTAGCAATGACCAGACAATGACCGAGCATGCCATGTGGAATACCGCCACGTCACCTCTGGGCCAATACAACACAAAGTACATCAAGATGACGCAACCCAGAAGGTCTAGAAGGGAGAGGCTGCACAGGGGAGCGTTGCTGGGCCTATGGCCCAGTTCAGCCGAAGGCCTCAATTCGGCTGAAGGCCTCCATTCGGCCGAACCACCCCCAGAGCTGCACCGCCTCTGCACCGCCTCGGCACCAAGGTGATGCAACGTGGCAGTTTGGGCGAATTCCTGGGTTCAGGCGAACCGGGAGATTCGGCCGAACCAGTCGAGCACCGCCTCTCGGTGCCTTGGCCGCTGCTCCACGTCCAACTGCCCTTGGCCACTATAAATTGAAGCCCCTAGCACCTGTTTCAACACACAACACAAGAGAGGAGTTCTTTAGCGAAGCTCTGCCACTTTCATACTTAGAAGATAGGGAGAGAGGAGAGGTGAGCGTTCGGAGAGGAGCTGGAGTGTCGGCCCCTCTTCCAGCTGTACCTCTACAGATGCGGCTCTGCTTCGAGTAACATCTGGGTCGTGTCTAACTCTTGTATCTCTCTCTGATTAATTGAGCATTCAGTTCTTACTTTTATATGCTTGCTGGTTCTTCGTTCAATGCTTAGTTGATTGGTATAACTGTATACTGGTTGCTTAGCTTGGGTGCTTATCTTTCTATAGGAGATAAGTATTAGTTGACTAGTGTAGGCGTGGTGCCTATACTTGAGGTTAACTTAGTTTGTCCCCGAGTCTACGGAGGTGGTAGCCGTTATGTGGTGACAGCCCTATACGGCCCACGTAGTCCATCACATTTGTCTCGGCCTGCAGGATCCCAGAGTGTCATAGGTTATATTGTCCCGAAGCAAGTATCTATAGGTGCTTTAGGACCCAAGGTTCAGGGTAGTCGGCACCCCTTCTCATCCCTTTCTGTGTGTCCACCGGTTCCCTTGTCCCGACGCAAGTATCTATCTGTACCCTCTGATCCGCTCAGTTAATCAGTAGAGTGCCTCTATCAGACTCGTACCCTCTCTACCCTCTCATCGCTTCTCTTCCCTCTTTGTTGTTGTCATCCACTTCATCAATCCCATTCCATAACCCTTGGACAACTTAGTTTAGAATAAGCTCACTTCTCGTTCCCCGTAGAAATCGATACCTTGGAATACTCCCGGGTGAAAGCTACATCGGTATCCGTCCGCTTGCGGATTTATCTGTAGGCCGTAAGGAGTGCCAACAACCACCTCAGGTGGCAGTTTAGCAAGCTCATCCACGAAGGATAACATGTTGTTGACAAGAAGAAGAATGACAAGGATGTTGACACTTCCTATGATCCAATATGAGGATTGTGAATCCCGGTACTGGGGTAAGGAGCATTTTAGTGGTTTTTCGTATGGCTCAGTAAAATAGATAAATATTCTGCAAGCGCACAGAATTACCACTGTAGCACATCACCAGGGAGTAATCCGAGGTATCATAATTTATATTTCCGCAAGGAAGATAATGGCAAGAGTACTAGCAAATAAGTATTCGAGACTATCATAGAGGGGTACACAACTAGCAAGATGGGGGATAACGGTATTGGATAGGAATGGATATACCATGACCCACATCTCGAGGTAGGCTCAGATAGGGAATAAAAGGAGTAGATAGTTGGGAGGACAACGAGAGGAGATAGATGATTCCTATGTACATTATATATCTATGTAACTCAGGTTTAGAGATACAGTGGCTGAAGAGCCAGCACTCAAAGATTAGGGTTAACTCTAATGTATTAGCTTCGGGACAATAGAACCTATGACATGCAGAAAGGGATGAGAAGGGGTGCCACCAATCCTACACTATGGAATCCTACAGGCCGAGACGAACATGATGGACTATGTAGGCCATATAGTGCTGTCACCACCTAACGGCTACCACCTCCGTAGACTCAGGGGCAAACTAATGTTACTGTCTAGTCTAGGAACCACTCCCACACTAGTCAACAACTACTTACTTCGCGAGCAAGAGCAAGCAATCTTGTCAATACCCCAGTGACAATTCACCACAAGTATTGAGCAAGATCGAAGAACCAGCTAAGACAAAGACTTAAACGAGATCTAGAAGCACTAGATCTATAACTAACTATAGTCTAAACATGAAATAGAGCAACTAGAATAAAGTAGAAGCAACTATAAATGTCAAGACAAGACGATAAAGATAACTTTATATTGATAACTCAAAGTCTACAAAAGGAAAGGAAAAGATACAAGAGCTTATACTAGAGTTTCTGAAGACGACTCCGGAACCTCCGAGGGTTATCTTTATCACTTTGCCTCTGTCATTTATTCACCACCTAACGACTACCACCTCCGTAGACTCAGGGGCAAACTAAGGTTAATGTCTAGTCTAGGAACCACTCCCACACTAGTCAACAACTACTTACTTCGCTAGCAAGAGCAAGCAACCTTGTCAATACTCTTAGTGACAATTCACCACAAGTATTGAGCAAGATCGAAGAACCAGCTAAGACAAAGACTTAAACGAGATCTAGAAGCACTAGATCTATAACTAACTATAGTCTAAACATGAAATAGAGCAACTAGAATAAAGTAGAAGCAACTATAAATGTCAAGACAAGACGATAAAGATAACTTTATATTGATAACTCAAAGTCTACAAAAGGAAAGGAAAAGATACAAGAGCTTATACTAGAGTTTCTGAAGACGACTCCGGAACCTCCGAGGCACAGCTTGACTCAAATCTAACTCTCAGACTAACTATCCTAACTCTACTAGAAAGGAATGGAAAATGAGCTCCTTAGCTTGAGTGTATGTTACAAGTGAAGTGGACACCTCTATTTATAGCTTGGAGTGACGGTTGAGGAGGAGTATTGGCCAAGGGAGCTAGGAGGCGGTTCCTGGTAGTTTGGCTGAATCCAGGGGATTCGGGCGAACCGACATGATTCGGCCGAACTCCCCCAGTTCGGCTGAACCGTTGGATCCACCACCTTGAGCTCCTACGGCCTTGATCCTGCCCTGGGGTCGGTTTCCCGTGCTGGGGGCGGTTCGGCCGAAGGCTAGGGGTTCGGCTGAACTGGGCTTTCAGCCTAGGCCTGCCCCCTGCACAGCCTCTTGCTTCTGGACCCCCTGGGCTGCCTTGTGTTGATGTACTTCATGTTGTCTTGGCCCAGAGGTGACGTGGCATTGGTCCAAGTGTCCTGCACGGTCATCGCTCGGTCATTGCTGACGTGGATGGCTTTCAATTGTGCTTTGCATCATTTCCGACCCCAATAGCACATATTTCTCGTTATTGTACATGCACAAGTGAAACACACCAAAACTCGTGGAACTTTATTAGAAATAAACCTAAGTGCATGGAATGTCACATATAGCATTATTTATTACCGAGTATTGGTGGTCGAAAACGTGTCGTAACGACCGCCAACAAGCTCCCCCAAGCTTAGACCGTTGCTCGTCCTCGAGCAAAGATAGAAACTTAGGCTCGGTGGATTAGGAGTTGCTACATTGCCAATGTATTGCATGTAATCCTTATAAACTACAAGTACTCAAAAATACTTGAATCATCGGCAAAGTATTAACTCACCATTTTACCTATGGGGCTTATAGCAATCTCCTTGTCTTGGGCAGTTGAATGGTTGAATAGTTTTGATTCACTTTTATTCCACTCTACTCTTTTCAGGATCCCATCTCGGAGTTTCCACAATTTTTAAAAATTTAAATTTGTTCCTCAATTGGCACACTCAATCACTCAAGTGGTATTTGAATCCTCACCAAAGCCTTGTGCATTCTTTTTATCCTAAAATCTAACAAAGCCTTTTGTGTGGCTTAGGGACAACAGATGAAGGCATGCATGCATCTTATATTTTGCTAAGTCAAAGACTGAACCTTAGGAGGATCAAATCATACCTTTAGATCGAGAAATGCAAGTGTGTGGAATATGTGGAGTGGAATATGGTGGAACTCCTTGGGATGATTCTTCCTCTCCTTGATTTATTTTTGAGAACATGGGCTATCTTCTTTTTCTTTCTCCCATATTTTTGCATGCCTTTTGGCATGCTTTTCTCTCTTCTTTTTTTTTCTTTTTTCCATGCTACTTAGTATGCTTTTCTTTCTTTTTCTTTTTGCATAGCCGATGTCTCCATTCAAGTATATTTGGAGAGGGAATCATAAAACATGGAGCATTTATTTTGTGGATGGATGATGGCAAAATTTCGCTAACTCCCAGTGTAGGAATTTGCAAGTGAGAGGTGGTGTGTATGTGAATCTCGATCTTGAAAGCATGAAAGGTTCCTCACAATGGTCACAACAATTTGACAAAGATCACTAAGATAACAAGTAGCATATGTGTAGAAGGTTTTCAACTAGGCTTATCATATGGCTTTGATAGGAATTCCGAGCCAATGAGGAACTTATTTTATTTTTGAAAGCATAAAGCATCCGAGATTTTCACCATACTAAGAGCAAAAGTAGAACTTAACCACAATCTCACTATATCATACCTCACAACAACCTAGACTTGGAATAAAGCATGCGCTCCCACAAGGTTTTCAGGTTCATTTTTACTCATGCTAATTAACTCAAATACTATCAAGCAACTAGTTGAAACAAAGCACTTGCAAAATTAATGATAGAGCAACTATTAATCATTTTCAAAGTGAGAGGCATATGGTTCATTCCATGTATAGTTGGAAGTTAATTTTATTCAATGCAAATATTTTTGGTCTTTTCATTTTTAGATGGAATTTAAAATTGGAAGGGAAATAAGAAAGGGAATGGCAAATGCAAAATCTAAGTGCCGAGGGGAATGTCGAACATACCTGGTGGGGATCCTCCCCCAAGCTTGGATCTGTCATTGGTAGGGTCGAAACCTTGAGAAGTATTCCTCCATTTGATCCGTCTGCCGCTGGACATTGTACCTTATAGAGTCCAGCACGCTGCTATTCTCTTGATGATATTGATAATGGCGTGCCAGTGTTCCTTCGATGTTCCTGGTATAGTCGTCGAGGACGTTGACTCGGTCGAAGATGTAGGACAACTCTCGACCGATGTCATAGCCACTGGGTGTAGAGAAGCGTGCGGACAGAGAGTGCCCATGGAAGTAAGGTTGGGAGGCATTGTTGTACCCCCCCTCCATACCATCCCTAGGAATACTCAGAGTCCATACTCTGAGCATAATCCCAGTGGCTCGGGGCGAAGTAATACGGGTCTTGGGATTGTCTAGAGCCTCCTGCTCCAGACATCCCAGCACTGGTGTACTTGTCATAAGCCGCCTTGAATGCAGACGTGCATCGGTGTGACTGCTGTAGTGGACTTGTCAGCTCCTGTGAGGGGGCGAGTCTAGCATCTCGCCTGGTTCATCCTCAGGTGACTGGCCCTGTGCATGCAACACTGTGCCGAGCCGGCTCTCTCCGAGGAGGAGAGTCATCCGACTCGGAGCTCAACCGAAGGGTCAGTTTTTGGGTGGTATACAACCTCAGCTCTGCACAAGGCAGGGGTACTTCTGTTGTATAGCCGCGATATATCATGATCAAGTTCCCATCGAATGCCTGTCGTATCATATGGCCTTGCACAAAGTGCTCGGAATCCACAACGAGGCGTGGTGTCTCTATGTAAATCAGCTGGGCGCCCTCAAGAGCGCCTAACTGGATAGCGAGGCGAGTGACTAGATAAGTCACCGCCACGCTACCTACACGAGAGGGATACGTTGACCAATGGGTAACCATGTCCCGAACAGGAGAAACAACAACTCATTTAACCATGGCATACAAAAGTCGCAACTCAACCACATTAACTGGACGCAAATCGGAACGCGGGAACACCGTCACAGCCATCCACCGATGCATGAAGCGCAAGGTGGAGTTATGAATGTTGTTGGTGCGAGGCACCAAACAACTAGTGGTCCCAGATATCTTTCTCCAAAACCTGTCCCGACTGAACTTCTTCAAAGCTTTTACGGGCTCTAAAGGACAATGACAATCAAAACATAGAGCCACGCTCAAATCCCTCCAAGAGTAGAAGTACTCTTGGTTAAAGAGCTGAAAACGAACACCCTCCCGTTCAGATGCAAGAGTTGAAAGCAACTCGAGGGTGAGGAGGTACGAACCTGGTTCATTGATGTGCCAGAAGTTGCTCCAGCCAACGGCCTCGAACACCTCCAAAAATTCTTCATCCATACCCGTTCTTGCGAGCAAGTCTTGCCCGAAGATGCAGGTAAGCTCAAACTCTTTTAGGCGCTGCAAGTTGAAGACGTCCTACTCCCGGTACATTCGGAGAATGATGTCGCTCTCGCTCAGGAGTTGCCGAACTGGGTGTGAGGCAGAGCCTCTGCCCAAGTTGGCCGCTCCTGGCTCGTCCACCTACATCTGGCTCGAACCACGGAACGGTGCTGGGGAGCTCCGAGCATCGTCCTCGCCCGAGCGGTTGCTCAGCCGGGCAGAGCGACGAAACGCGGAGAAGAGCTTCGACATGCTGCTTGCAAAATGTTAGCGCAATGACTACCCAAAGGACTAAATATATGGTGTTAGAACAAGCAAAACAAGTCAGTCATTTGAGAGGGTTAGTCGTTCTTGCAGGGATGAAGAACCACCACAAAAACTTAATCGTTCTTGTGGGTGTCGGAAACCACCACAAATACGTTCAAGTTTCAGCACAAAGATGAAACAAATCAAAATATTTTTGTGATTTTGTTCTTGAATGCAAGTAAACCAAACTTGAACAAGAACGAAAAAGAACTTGAGCAAGAACTTGAGAGAGAGAGAGAGCTTCTGGTGGAATTTTTTCAGAATGGGATGGTGCAAGAAGCAAGCAAGCAATGGCCGAACCAGGCTGGTTTGCCTGAACCAAGCATGTGGGTGCTGCCCACTTTGCCTCCCATCAGTACAAAATTTTGTCCTAGGTCCAACACTAGGGCATGGGCACTTTGGTAGTTTTTAGTAGGTAAGATGCAAAATTGACATGACCAAAGTGGAAGTTAGTCGAGTCACTCCCATACTGCCATGTTTTGTGGTAATTGGTGAGTGTGCAGCCATGTGGAGTGTGGTGGACATGTTTTGTGCTGGTTGGTGATGACAAGACGTAAATGGAGCACTTTGGAAAACAGTAAAAATGATGGGAATTACAAAATGTACCCAATTCAATACAATTTAGCATGCTCTCCATTTTCTTTTTATCATGCTTGTAATTTGTCAATGTTTGCATTGGCGGTACTCAGAAATGGCCTCCCAAGGATGAGAGGTGTCTTTGTGTCGACCTCCATATCAAGGACCACAAAGTCCACGGGCACGAAGAAATCCCGGATTCTCACCGGAATATCTTCGGCTATTCCCCGGAATAGCGGATCGATTGACCCGCTAGCTGCAAATACATAGTAGTAGGGGACAAAGAAGTATGGTTCAATTTATCAAACACTACCTTGGGCATGATGCTGACACTTGCTCCAAGGTCGCACAATGCGTGGTTGAAGTGTTGCTCCCCAATGGAGCAAGCGATGGTGGGACATCCTAGGTCCTTCTTCTTTTCTAGGAGATCATTTAGAATGGCTGCAGGCTTCGGTTAGTTTAATTACCTCGGTAGTCGGACTTGTCCTTTTGTTGTTGAGGATGTCCTTTAGATACTTGGCATATGTGGGATCTATTGGCAGTCCTTACGGCCTATAGATAAATCCGCAAGCGGACAGATACCGATGTAGCTTTTACCCGGGAGTATTTCAAGGTATCGATTTCCACGGAGAACGAGAAGTGAACTAATTCTAAACTAAGTTGTCCAGGGGTAATGGATGGAGTGGATGAAATTGATGAAGGGGATGACAACAACAAAAAGAGAAGAGAAGCGATAAGAGGGTATTGTTGGTGCGAGGCACCGAACAACTAGTGCTCCCAGATATCTTTTTCCAAAACCTGTCCCGACTGAACTTCTTCAAAGCTTTTCCGGTCTCTAAAGAACAATGACGATCAAAACCAAGAGTCACGCTCAAATCGCTCCAAGATTGGAAGTACTCTTGGTTAAAGAACCGAAAACAAATACCCTCCCATTCAGATGCAAGAGTCAAAAGAAACTCGAGGATGAGGAGGTACGAACCTGGTTCATTGATGTGCCAGAAGTTGCTCCAGCCAACGGCCTCGAACACCTCCAAAAATTATTCATTCATACCCATTCTAAGCTTTTTCAGGGGATGATCTCTCAAGCAAATGTGTGAAGTGGAAGAAGGTAGATTGGATGCATAGGATGAAAGGATAGGGTATAGTTTTAAGTTTTCAAGATAAATTCTCCCGAATGATGAAATGAACAGGTGGTTTGTTTTATCAAGACATATCACAAGCATCAACAACTTAGACCAGGGGATCCTATCATGAATGATTTGACAGGCATGTGGATACTTAATTTGAAACGAACAATAAACAGAGTTCATGGCATGAAAGAAAAACCAAGAACGTTTCATTTAAATGACGTGAGCATGTTTAAAATTTGAAATGTGTCAACACAGAAAAGATGGACAGGGATAAGGAGGGCAGACCAGTGTGCAGGTGCGCGAAGGGGGCGAGCCGGGCTGGTTCGGCCTAACAGGTTGGTTCGGCCGAATTGCCCAATTCGCCCGAACCAACTGGTTCGGCCGAATTGGCTTGATGCATGCTTCCTCGTCCCGTGTCGCTCCTGTGTCGTCATGTTGCGTTCAGCTGTGCAGGCGCCCCGCCCACCGCGCGGCGTGATTGGCCTCCGTCCCGGCCTTCTGCATGCGGATCGATCTGCAATTGCATTGACAGCATTGCGCGCGGGGCGCAGCGGGATGCTGCAGCGCATGGGGGCGGTGCGGCCAGCGGCGCTGCCGGAGGCATGGCGCGTGAGGCGCAGCGGGAGGCTGCAACGCGTGGGGGCAGTGCGGCCAGCGAACGTGGTATGCGGCGGCAGAGCATGGGGGCAATGCGTCCAGCGGCGGCGGGCGGCGTCGGCACCATGGTGCGCGCATGGAGACGGTGCAGTCAGCGCGGACGCGGCGTGCAGCGACAGTGCGCATGGGGGGCGGCAGCAGCCAGCAACGTTGTATGCGTCGGTGGCCAACAAATGTGCTAGATGGTCAGTTGCAAGAATCGGCAGCTAGGAGGGCAAATGTGCTAGGTGGTCGGTAGCAAGAATCGGCAGCTAGGAGAGAGATTGGGAATAAAGAGAAAAAAAGATTGGATAAAAGAAAACGTAATAGAAAAAGGTATTGTCGTTATCTTTTTTTCACAACATACAGTTTCACAGTTGTTTCAACCAAACGGTCTTCTGCTTTTCCCACAGCAGATTTTCTACCGCTGCTTTTCCACAGCCCACGGCTCACAACAGCTTTTTCAAAAGCCACAGCCCAACCAAACACACCCTAAGTATGAAAGTGGCAGAGCTTCACTAAGGGACTCTACTCTTGTGTTGTGTGTTGATCCGGGGCTTGGACCACAGTATTTATAGCTTGCAATGCCGGTTGGGGGTAGAGTAACCGCGAAGTGAGCTAGAGGGTGGTTCCCCTGATTCGAGCGAATCCTCTAGTTTGGCCGAACTGCCCAGTTCGGCCGAACCGAGGGATGCACCGCCCTTGCTCCCAATGGCCAGGATTTGCTCCCTTGGTTGGTTCACGTGTTGGGGCGGTTCGGCCGAATTGGGCTTTTGGCCCAGCAACGTTCCCCTGCACCGTCTCTTGCTTGTGGACCTCCTGGGCTGGCTTGGGTTGATGTGCTTCATGTTGATTTGACCTAGGATGAGATGGCGGTCGCCCACGTTTCATACGTTATCATCACTTGGTCATCGTTGACGTCGACGACTCCCGGTTGTACTCTATGTCGTATACGGCTAAGGGGGGTAACCGGCCGAACGGAGTCATTCAGCCGAATCAGTCATTTCCGACCCCTATAGCACGTATTTCTCGGTTTTGTGATTGCCTCAACTCTGGTCATGTGCCTCCTGGAATCGAATAAACACCAAAACTCATGGAAATAGTTAGAAATAAGTCCTATAGCTATGGTGTGTGATTCCATTGTGTTTATTTTATACTCAGTTGGAGGTCGGAAAATAGGCCGTAACGACCGCCTACAAGCTCCCCCAAACTTAGATCTTTGCTCGTCCCAAGTAAAGAATTAAAACAAGAGCAAGAGTAAGATAAGGGTTCTTTCATGATATGAACAAATATGAATTGTTTATTTCAAACCATTCTCCATACCTGTGGATTTGAAGTGGCTACTCCCTGGGTCTTGGGCGGTTGATGAAGGGAACGACTCTTACAACAAGACCCATCTTGGTCATCCTACATTCGGGGTTTTCTAATTTTCACAAATAAATGACCCTTGTCCTTTCTTCCTTAGTATTCTCACACTCTCTGGAGTCACTCCTTTTTATTCACTCTCTCTTTATGTGTTTTCTCTGTGTCTCTCAGGTGGTGATCTTATCAAGACATATATTTATGTCTAGTCGAAGACGGGTTCCTAGAGGTGTGTCAATTGCCTTCGATCAATTTGCAAGTTTGAGATGAAGAGTTCATTGTTGGTCCTCAGCCTCGTGACCCCTTTCTTTTTTTCTTTCCCTTTTGGGGAATTCTTTCTTTCGAATCATTGGACTTCATGAGTCCTTTATTATTATTTTTTTCAGGGTATCACCAAGGCATGAGGGCTTCTAATGCAACTCTGATGATAGATATATGCTTGCAAATGATCTGGGCAACAGGACTGACTCCAGGGACTCAAAATTTGACAAGACTTTATACTAATCAAGACAAGTTTTTTCAGGGAATGATCTCTCAAGCAAATGTGAAGTGGAAGAAGGTAGATTGTATGCATAGGATGAAGGATAGGGTATAGTTTTAAGTTTTCAAAATAAATTCTCCCGAATGATGGAATGAACAGGTGGTTTGTTTTATCAAGACATATCACAAACATCAACAACTTAGACCAGGGGATCCTATCATGAAAGATTTCACAGGCATGTGGATACTTAATTTGAAACGAACAATAAACAGAGTTCATGGCATGAAAGAAAAACCAAGAACGTTTCATTTAAATGACGTGAGCATGTTTAAAATTTGAAATGTGTCAACACAGAAAAGATGGACAGGGATAAGGAGGGCAGACCAGTGTGCAGGTGCGCGAAGGGGGCGAGCCGGGCTGGTTCGGCCTAACAGGTTGGTTCGGCCGAATTGCCCAATTCGCCCGAACCAACTGGTTCGGCCGAATTGGCTTGATGCATGCTTCCTCGTCCCGTGTCGCTCCTGTGTCGTCATGTGCTCGTGTACTCTTTTTGTTAAACAGGGCATACTCCGGATGGCTTAATTGCACCAACCAGAGCGTCACTTTTATTCATTTTTATTCAAATCAAACTTTATTTTATTCATCAAATTAAGAATTGGAAACAAATTGATTGGGAAGGGAAATAAATCCGAGCACCCTAAACATTAATCTAAGGGAAATAAATGCATTAAATTAAACAAACTAACGAACTAAACTAACGGTGCTCTATCTAAACGGCTACAGGACACTATTCTGCAGGTCGATCGTACATGTCTAAGTGTCCTGTGGCTTTGGCGAACCGCTTGATCTTAGCGCACAAGCCTTTGCGGAGGACCTTCATCTTGTCCTCCGTCTCTAGTCGCGCCAGTTCCGCTTCTGCCACCTTCTCCTCTAGGTGGTTTATCTGCTGGCGTGCCTGCGCCAGCTCCGCCTGTAGGCTCTCTAGTGTGGGCGGCTTCTCTTTCAAAACTTTTAGAAAATTAAAATTAGTCAAGACGCGATCCACTCCCACGCATTTGCTTGAGAGAACATTCCCTGAAAAAACTTGTCTTGATTAGTATCAAGCCTTGGTGATACCCTAAAAAAAGAATAATAATAATAATAAAGGACTCATGAAAGTCCAATGATTCGAAAGAAAGAATTCGCAAAAAAGGAAAGAAAAAAAGAAAGGGGTCACGAGGCTGAGGACCAACAATGAACTCTTCATCTCAAACTTGCAAATTGATCGAAGGCAATTGACACACCTCCAGGAACCAGTCTTCGACTCGACAGAAATATATGTCTTGATAAGATCACCACCTGAGAGACAAAGAGAGAACACATAAAGAGAGAGGGAGTGAAAAGGAGTGACTCCAGAGAGTGTGAGAATACTAAGGAAGAAAGGACAAGGGTCATTTATTTGCGAAAATTAGAAAACCCAGAATGTAGGATGACCAAGATGGATCTTGTTGTAAGAGTCGTTTCCTTCATCAACCGCCCAAGACCCACGGAGTAGCCACTTCAAATCCACAGGTATGGAGAAAGGTTTGAAATAAACAATACGCATTTGTTCATATCATGAAAGAACCCATATCTTAGTCTTGCTCTTGTTTTAATTTTTTACTCAGGACGAGCAAAGATCTATGTTTGGGGGAGCTTGTTGGCGGTCGTTACAGCCTGTTTTCCGACCTCCAACCGAGTATAAAATAAACACAATGGAATCACACACCATAGCTATAGGACTTATTTCTAACTATTTCCACGAGTTTTGGTGAGTTTCACTTGTGCAGGCACAACACCGAGAAATACGTGCTATAGGGGTCGGAAATGGCCGATTCGGCCGAACGAATCTGTTCGGCCGGTTACCCCCCTTAGACGTATACGACACAGAGCACAACCGGGAGTCATCCACGTCAACGATGACCAAGCGATGACGACGCATGACACGTGGGCGACCGCCATCTCATCCTAGGTCAAATCAACACGAAGGACATCAACCCAAGCCAGCCCAGGAGGTCCACAAGCAAGAGGCGGTGCAGGGGAGCGTTGCTTGGCCAAAAGCCCAATTCGGCCAAACTTCCCCCAGCACCAGAACCGACCAAGGGAGCAAATCCTGGCCCTTGGGAGGAAGGGCGGTGCATCCCTCGGTTCGGCCGAACTGGGAAGTTCAGCCGAACCAGAGGATTCTCCCGAATCAGGGGGAACCGCCCTCTGGCTCCCTTGGCGGTTACTCTACCCCCAACTGGCATTGCAAGCTATAAATACAGTGGTCTAAGCCCCGGATCAACACACAACACAAGAGAAGAGTCCCTTAGCGAAGCTCTGCCACTTTCATACTTAGAACATAGGGAGAGAGGAGAGGTGAGCGTCCCGGAGAGGAGCCAGAATGTAGGCCCCTCTTCCCGCTGTACCTCTACGGATGCGGCTCAGCTTCGAGTGACATCCGGGTCATGTCTAGTAACTCTTGTATCTCTCTCTAATTAATTGAGCATTCAATTCTTACTTTTATATACTTGCTGGTTCTTCGTTCAATGCTTAGTTGATTGGTATAACTGTATGCTGGTTGCTTGGCTTGGATGCTTGTCTTTCTATAGGAGATAAGTATTAGTTGACTAGTGTAGGCGCGGTGCCTAGACTTGAGGCTAACTTAGTTTGCCCCTAAGTCTGTGGAGGTGGTAGTCGTTAGGTGGTGACAGCCCTATACGGCCTTTGTAGCCCATCACGTTCATCTCGGCTTGTAGGATCCCCCAGTGCAGGATAGATCACACCCCTCTCTCATCCCTTTCTTTGTGTGGTAGGTTCTGCTGTCCCGAAGCAAATATCTAGTTGTACCCTCTGACCTGCTCGGTTAATAAGTAGAGTACCTCTACTAGGCTCGTGCCCTCTCTACCCTCTTATCGCTTCTCTTCTCTCTTTGTTGTTGTCATCCCCTTCATCCATTTCATCCACTCCATCCATTACCCTTGGACAACATAGTTTAGAATTAGTTCACTTCTCGTTCTCCGTGGAAATCGATACCATGGAATACTCCCGGGTGAAAGCTACATCGGTATCCATCCGCTTGAGGATTTATCTGTAGGCCGTAAGGAGTGCCAACAAGCTTTCTGGCGCCGTTGCTGGGGAATGGTAGTTGTTCTGATTCCGAACTCAAGTTGTCCGTGCACCCCCATCATCCACCATCCATATCGATTTCACTCTTACCTTACGTCAACATTCGGCTCCAAAGGACGATTGTTTAGAGCCACCACCATCATCACATCCCATCCACACACCCGGCCATGAGCTGCGTCCCGGCTTCACAACCATGGTTTGAGAGCAAACGTTCTCAGGAACGAATGCTGAGAGTCCATACGCGCATTTGCGCGAGTTTGAGCAACTCTGTTCATGTCTTGTCATTGCGGGCATGACACAAGAGACGCTTAAATGGAAGCTATTCCCATTCTCATTGATGGGAGGAGCAAAGAAATGATAGTCTCTAGCTGTCGGAAATATGGAAGGGAGTTGGGAAACCCTTAGAGAGAAATTCTACCTAAATTTCTTCCCAGCTTCCAAGGTAGCCAGCCTCCGAATCAAAATTCTTACCTTTAAACAATTAGAGGGAGAATCATTAGGAGCTGTGTGGGCTCATTTCAAGCAAATTCTGGCCTCAGGACCAGATCTAAGCCTTCCAGAACCTGTTGTTCTACAACACTTCAGCCTTGGCCTCTGTCCCGTTGCCACCACTTTCTTGAACTTCGCTTCAGGAGGGTCGTTCTCTCATTTGACTCCCCGATGAAGAGAAGCAGCCTGAACCTGAAGAGCCTATACACCCACAATCTAAACCAATCAGCTCTTCCATTCCATTAGAACCCAAAGCTCATTTCGAACCACAACCATACTCTAGCCAGGACTATTATGATCCACTCTACACCACTCCCTATGATTTTGACGATGATCTATTTGATGACATCAGAAGTGCAGCAAGTTTCCCATTGGAACAACATTTAGAGCAAAAAAATCAACCTCCCGACAAGGAAGAACTTGAATATCAGAGAGAGTACTTAGGATGTCTCTCTGCTATCATGAGTCGGGAATGGCTAGAAGAGGCTAAAGCCTCGACCGAGGTCATTAAAATGCCCAAAAGGATCCGAAGGATATTTTGCGAAGTCACGGGCATAGACAAAGAAATCGGGTATGACCCGAGCCTCGGAATCAACATAATCACTAGAACTTTGGTGCGAGTCCGATTCCCTGATGAACCATGGTCATCATCTCAGAAACGCTTAAGGTTCACATCGGGAAGAATCCTTGATTGTTTGGGAATCCTTGATTGCTTCAGAGACAGATTGGTCTTGATTTTAATTTTCTAAAAGTTTGAAAAACTCCGAGATAGGATCCTGAAAAGTGTGGGAGTGGAATGACCCTAAGTCAAGTTGTTCAACCTTTCAACCGCCCAAGACGAGGACATTGCTATACACCCCATGGGTAATAAGGTGAATTATCACTTTGCCAATAATTTGAGTATTATAGAAGTGCCAGTCGTGCACATAAACTACTTGCAAGACACTGACATTGTAGCAACTCCTGATCCATCGAGCCTAAGTTTCTATCTTTGCTCGAGGACGAGCAAAGGTCTAAGCTTGGGGAGCTTGTTGGCGGTCGTTATGGCACGTTTTCGACCATCAATACTTGGGAATAAAAGAGGTTATATGTGACATTCCTTTCATCTAGATTTATATCTAATAAAGTTCCACGAGTTTTGGTGTGTTTCACTTGTGTAGGTAGAGTAATGAGAAATACGTGTTATAGGGGTCAGAAATGACCGATTCTGCCGAACGACTCCGTTCGGCCGGTTACCCACCCCCCCTCCTTAGCCATACACGATGCAAAGCGCAACCGAGGGTCGTCCACGTCAGCAACAACCATGCAAGCCACGTAGGATCACTGGCATGTCATATCTTGGCCAAACCAACATGAAGACCACCTGGATCAAGTCATTCATCAAGCCCAGGAAGCAAAGGCGGTGCAGGAGGGCAGGCCCGGGCTTCCAGCCCAGTTCGGCCGAATCCATCCATTCGGCCGAACCGCCCTCACGGCACAAACCGACTCCACAAGCAAATCAGGGCCGTGGGAAGTAAGGCATTGCAAAATCAATGGTTTGACCGAACTGGGAGATTGGGCCGAACTGGCCGGGAGCGCCGCCTTGTGGTGCCTTGGCCCCTGCTCTTCCTCCACCGCCTTCAAGTCCCTATAAATGCTGGCCTTCGCCCCTGGTTCAGGACACACACCACTTGGGAGCAAGTCTTCATTCCTCTATTTCAAGATGTAGAGTTAGGCTAGTCCAATTGGGAGTTAGAGTCGGGGTCGAGCTTCGCTCGGGATTCCGGAGTCGTCTTCTGGAGTTCTGGTAAAGCTCTTGTATCTTTTCCTTTTCTTTATGCAAGACTCTGAGTATTCAATATATTATCTTCCGCGTTTACTTGAGTTATTTGTTCTGCATTTATTCTCGGGATAATTGTGGAATGTCTAGCCTCGGTTTTAAGATGCTGTAGTCTGGCTCTAGAAGGTCTCACTCTAGTTCTTTATCTCAGTTGGTTCTTCGATTCTGCTCAATGCTTGCGGTGAATTGTCACTGGGGTATTGACAGGGTTTCTTGCTCTTTCTAGGAGAGTAAGTAGTTATTGTCTAGTGTAGGCGTGGTGCCCAGACTAGCCAGTGGCCTTAGTTTGTCCCCGCGTCTACGGAGGTGGTAGCCATTAGGTGGTGACAGCCCTATACGGCCTACGTAGTCCATCACTGTAACAACCCTAAAAATTCCGCCAGAGTGTAGGATTGGTGGTACCCCTTCTCATTCCTTTCTACGTATCATAGGTTCTATTGTCCCGAAGCTGAGGTAATAGAACTAGGAAAAGAACCCTAAATTTCTAGGCAATTTAAATTCAAATTAAAAATAATTTGAAGTGCTAAGGACCAAATAGATGTGATTTGGAGTTAATTTGGTTTTATTGGATTTTTGGTTGTGTTTGAATTCAAATTCTAGATTTGAATTCAAACAAATACTAACTAAACTAATTTAAACCCTACCTAACCCTGTTGGGCCGAAACCCGTAGCCAAAGTCCAGAAACCACCCTTCAACTTCCTTTCCCGAGCCAGCCTGCCAACTGGCCCAGCCGGCCTTTCGGCCCAGCGCCGGCCCAAACTTCCTCCACGTCTCCTCCGCGTCCCCTTCATCTCTCTCACAGACAGGCGGGTCCCGCCTGACAGCTTTCTCTCCCTCCTCTCCTTCTTCCCTACGCCGACGCCCCGCGCTCTCCTTCTCTCTCTCTGCCGAGCTGCGTCCGTGACCGAGCCGGTCCCATCACCCCTTCTCGCCGTCCGTGCCCGAACCCTAGCAGCCGCCGCCCTATAAAACCTCCCTCGGCTCCAACATTTCCCCTCCAGCGCCGCCGCAGCCCCATTGGGGTATTCCAGCCTGCGATCCGAGAGGGTGAGAGGAGAGGGAGCAGTCGAGGGTGTTGGGGAAGGTGGTGGAGCACCGGAGAAGAGGAAGAGGGAGCCGGAGCACCGCCCTCGTCGCCAAGCAGAAGCCGCCGTCGCCGCCGACCGAGGAGACGCCAAGGAGGAGCTGGACCAGAGGCGATCGTGGACGCAGGAGCTTCACCAGGCAGCGTCGAGTCTACCCCGAGCTGCAGCGAACGCCTACGTGCCCCTAGGTGAGCCACCCACGGAGACCCCATTTCTTCCCTGTCTCCGGCCGATTCCAGCGCCCGCTGGTGTCGCGCGTGCGCGAGCCCTTGCAGCCGAGCTGTTTCCGAGCCATCTCCGCCCGCGCGTCGCCGGCCGCCGTGGTGCCATGTGCACAACGCCATCGCTCGCGTCGGGAAGCCCAAGCCGTAGCCGAGCCCCTACCTTTTTCTCGCCGGACGTGACCGCGAGCACCTAGCCGAGCTTTTCCACCGCTTCTAGGCCAGCGCCGAGCCATTCGTGGCGAGATTCGCCGTCGACCAGCGCCGCCGCCATGCTTTGGTGCGTGCCGCGTGTGCGCCGCGTCGCGCCGTGGCCAAGCCACATGCTGGACCACACCAACAGCACGCACAACACGGCACAGAGAATCCCGAGTCGGCCACAATTTGATCCCGTACGCCTGGTTCACGTGCACCGCACTCACGGCTCACGGTGGACCGAGTCCACCAGAGCAGATCCAGCAGCACCCCCTTCGTGGGCCTAAAGTTCGCGCTAAAGTGCAGTTTACCCCCCTGGACTTTCCTTTCGGCCCAATTCCGGCCCAGCAGCGCTTTCTTCTTTTTCTTTTTCCGAATAACTGCGCTGACGCATGGGGCCCACATGTCATACACTGTGTGTCACTGACCGCGGGGGCCCACTGACCAGAGCTGACCGTTGACCGTTGACCGCTGACCGTTGACCCGTTGACCGTTGACCAGTCAACGCTGACGTCAGCAGGGCCCACTGCTGACGTCGCCCTGCTGACGTCATCCTAGGCGGACCCCACTACTGATGTCAGCATGACGTCATGCTGACGTCAGCAGGTTAATTTCTGTCTGTTTTCTTTTTCAGAAATTATTTAATATTTTCAGAAAATGATTTAAACTTGTAAAATTCATAATAAATCAACCGTAGCTCAGAAAAATATGAAACCAGTTTCTATATTTTTCTAAAATCATGACCTACGCGTTAGTGTTTAGTTTGGTGTTCTTTGGACTTCTTCCATCGCTGTCTTAGTGTTTCTTTGCTAGTAGTCGCGTCTTATTTTATTTTCCGCGACCCTAGGATTTCCGGAGAGTCAGGAGGAGCCAGACCACTACGACAACTGCTTTGACGAAGACGAAGACTTTTGCCCAGGTTCACAGCCGACCAATCTCTGAAATACCTATTAGACATGCAACTAGTATGCTAGCGCTTTACTTTACTCGCATGGTAAACCTGCACTGCCTTTGATAATATCCTGTTACCTTGCTACCTACTACACACTTTATGAAATATGCTATGCTATGCATGTGTTGGGTTGGTTGTGATTTGAACCTCTTGGCATGAGTTGTGGGTGGTAAGGGAGGAGTAGTGCAGCTAGGCGGTGTAAGCGAGTAATAACAACTCGATCGTTTAATCGGGGTGCTTGGGGACTGCACTCGGGCAGCCCCTACGGGGTACCTGTTGCGGGTACATGGTTGTTGGATACTTGGGTTACTTGAGGAGTTTGGGCGGCAATACCGTTGCGGCGGATCGCTTATGATGCAGATACTCGCTTTACCGACAATTAAGGACCGAGTCGAGTTCCACCTTTGGACGTGGGAATACCATGCTCACCATCTACCCAGTATGGGGAGGGTTCCAGCAAGCCTACTCTTGTGCGGCGCCGAGACTGTTGGAGAATCGAGCTTGATATGTGTAAGGGGGACTCGTTGCGGCGTACTCTCCCTGATTTACCACGGCCCCCAACTGGCCCCGGTGGGAAGGTTTCACATCCCTGGGCAGATATTAGATCAGATGTTTCCCGAGCCCAGGGAGATAGGATTGGCGCCGTTACTGTTTAGGGTCTCTGCTGTGGGCTGTGTCTCAGGTTGGTTGCGGACTAGCCTTGCAGCCCGGATGGATTCCTGGAGTGGCACCTCTGCAGAGTGTAAACTATACGTATAGCCGTGTCCACGGTTACGGACGACCCATTTCTGATAAGCCCCGACTAGCATGGGAATCTGCTTCCTTACCTCATCCTTTGATTTGGGATATGGTCCAGCGTTGCTGATTGAGACAAGGTGTGGGAGGGAGCTCACCGAGTCGACTAGTGAGCGAAAGGTGTTGGTGGATGATGTTTGCGGGAACCTGCTGTGGCAGGACGAGCCCGATGGGATTGTGAGGTTGAAGGTTGGGTGAGAATGTGAGGCTGATGGTTGGATTTGGGGAGTGGATGTGCTTGTGAGGGAAGGAGTTGGTGATGAGATGAATTTGGGTTTTGCTGCTGCTCACATAAGAAAACCCTGGCTCAAACCTTGACTATTTCTATACCCTAGAATAGGCCACTTTAAAGCTTGCATCATATTATGGTTGGTGACGTGGACCTGTCCCATTTCCTTGGGGACAGACTTTGGGTTCTCAGGTGAAGACCCCGACCACGAGTTCAACCAGGACGGGTGAGCCTTCTCCGGCGAGAACCACCGCCGACCGTCGCCGCCGGCGTGCTCCAGAGCGCGTCGCGCGCGTCTCTTTCAGCTGCTTCTTGAGTTCCTCCAGCTCTTCCACTGACATTCTGTACGGTCTCTTGGCAATGGGCCCTGTGCCTGGTTGCAGCTCGATTATGAACTCTACGTCTCGGTCAGGTGGTAGCCTGGTAGTTCTTCGGGAAACACGTCAGGGTACTCACATACTACAGGCACTTCTTCGATCGTCTTTTTCTCGATAGAGTATACCAACTGTCTCAGAATACATGTTCTGGACTCTTCCCTGTTCTTCTTCTTTGTGGCTCTACTGTTACTCTGACTCCGCTAGGGTGTGTCAACTCAACTGTTCTGGCGAGCAACTGATTACCCTTTGTGCTCTGTAAGCCAATCCATTCCTAGTATCACGTCAATTCCGTCTGACTTCAGGACTGTCAGGTCTCCTACGAACTCCTGCCCACCTATCATCAGACTAACTGCTGGGCACTCTAAGGTGCACCTAAGCTCTCCTAAGGGAGAAGTAGTGACTATAGGTCTAGCCTTAGGTATTGTCGGGGGTGACTGCTCTTTCACAAACTTTGTCGAGATATAAGATCCAGTTGCTCCAGAGTCAAACAATATCAAAGCTGGAATGCCATTTACTAAAAACTCACCGAGCACAACGTCGGGAGCGTCCTCGGCTTCTTCCTCTGTCAGGTGGTTGAGGCGTCCCCTCTGCGCTGTTGCTGGCTGCCTGTCCTGTCCTCCAGGTGCCGGTGCCTTGGCTGGGGTTTGTTTGTTCTTCTTCTCCGGACAGTCAAAGGACTTGTGACCGGGCTTCCCACAAGCAAAAAGACCACTGAGGTCCCTCCACCAACTCTGGGCGTGTTGTTTGGCTTCCAGTTGGGGTTTCCCTGACCTGAGTAGCTGTTGTTTCTGTTGCCAAAACTGCTGTAGTTGTTGCCTCTGCTGCCAAAGCTGTTGCTGTTACTGCCTCGGTTACCCTGGTAGCTGTTTCTGTTGAACCCTGAGCTTCCTTGGCTGTTGCTCTGCTGAAAGCCTCTCCTGAGCATGTTGCTCTGGCCACTCCTCGGCCTCTGACTCAGTCTGTGGTTGTGCAACTGTTCAGCCTTTCTTTTCTTCTCTCGCCAAGTATCTTCAAGACCCACTCTTTCCTTCTCAACTGCGATAGCCCTGTCGATCAGCTCTCTGAGTGACCTGTGTGAACTCGCTGCGAGTGCTGTCCTCAGACCTCTGTGCAAGCCACGCTGGAACCAAAACTGCTTCTTCTTTTCAGTGTTACGTCTTCAGGAGCGTACCTTGACATCTTAGCAAAGTGTCGAGCGTACTCAGCTACAGACAAACCACCTTGGGTCATTGTCCTGAACTCCATTGCCTTGTGCACCATGACTTGTTCTGGGATGTGGTACTCTTTGAAAGCTTCACAAAACTCTAGCCAGGTGATCTGAGCAGGGTTCGCGTGAGAGTCACAGTAGCTCTCCCACCACGCTTCGCTGCTTCAAGCTGGTGCGCCGCAAGGGCCACACATTCCTCTTCAGTGTAGTCTGTCAGGTCCAGCTTCGTCTCGATGGTACGCAGCCAGTCGTGCGTCGAGTGGCTCGTCCGAGTAGTCGAAGGTGGGTGCTTTCAGCCTGATGAACCTTTCAATCTTCCTTTGTAGGTCTTCCTCACGGTGTCCCTGACGGTTCTGGTTCTGGTTTCCCTGATCTGTTGCATAGCTTGCATCATCTGAGTGTTGGCCTGTGCCATCTGTTGCATCAGCTGTGTTTGAGTAGTCATTACTTCTACCAAGTTAGGCGGTGGCGGTGGTTGCTGGTCGTTCTGCTGGTTCTGCTGAGGTCCACTGCTGGTTCTTCCATCTCCACTTCTGTTCTCCACCTGGTGCGTTGTTCTCGGGCTGGAGCACGCCTGCTGCGCGTCCACGGCCCCTGCCTCCAACTGCAGCTGTTGCTCTTCCGCGACCACGACCTCTGCCGTCCTCTGCCCTAGCTGCCATTGCTGCCTCTTCTTGCTCAGCTTCCTCAAAACGTGCAAGCAGTCGGTTGGATCTTCGGATCGACATCTTGCTGTATTTTTCATAGAGCAGGTTTAGTGGCGGTCGGTAATGGTTAGGTTAGCGTAACTAGAGTAGGAGCTGCACACATGAAATAGACTCAACACTAAAGTACACTCAAGATGAACATCAATAAAACTGCAAGAACAGCCACAAAGATCGATCATTCATAACAGCATTACACCCTAGACATGAGTACTATCCCGAGGCCAGCTCCTGGAACCTTGAGGATTAGTACATCTAAGCGGATGCTACATCGTGGCTGAGCCAAAAGGTGGTCATGATCTACTAAGTCTAAACATCTACTCATGAAGATAGATACAAGTCTCATCACTACTGCTGACATCTGCTGATACTGCCTACTGCATCCATCTCATGCTGCTGAAAGTGCCTGTGAGGCGCGCTGCCAACCTCACAGCCTCAGTCTCTGTCTGCTGCTTGATCACTGCCTGTCGTCGTGGAGAGTGTCCGTGAGGCGCGCTGCCAACCTCACTGTGTCCACCTCAGGTCTTGCCAACTGCTGCTCTAGGGTGCCAGTTCTTGTCTCAGTCTTGTCATCTCGGGGTAAGGGTTCGAGCCTCAGGTAGTGGTATCGGCTCAACCGGCTTGGTGAGACCCTGTAGTGCTCTGTTCTGGGTTCAACTCTGCGTTCCTCTGGAAGTCCTTGGTTCACTGTGATCACCTCTGCTACCCTCTTCCTGTCTGACCTTACCCAACTACTAAGGGTCCTTCGAGCTTCATCCTTTGCCATAATCTGTTGAAGACTCAAGTACTTCATCAGCTGGTAGTTTCGCCCACTCTTCTCCTTGTAGCTATCCACCTCTTCCTGAAGTTCTGAGTTGTGACTGTCCAACCAATATACTTCTTCCTTCAGTTCTCTATCTCTTCTTCCTTGGCTGCCAGTGCTTTGTCTTTTCTGTGAGTTGATCTTCCAGACGGAATCTCGAGCATGGTGAGTTGCTCGGATCAGCCCTGCCAACTGCCTGTTGTTGCGAGCTTCGTACTCCAGGGCTCTGACTTCCCTTGCTTAGCTTCGAGGCGCTCTCAAGTAAGGCGATCCTGTTGTCCTTCTCCAGCAGCTGGATGTCTTGCTTCCATACCTCTCTCTTAGCTTGGCAACTTTCTCTTCTAGGCCAATGTTTAAGTACTCCTGCTCGATCATGCACTGAACTGAGGTCCGCAGGGTCACGTTCCGCTCTCGGTCAGCTGCGTGAGCCTGCAAGCTGACTGCGTCTCTGTCAGTTGGATCTTCAAGAGCCCGCGGCAGGTACCGGAAACGGTGTGGCTGAGCTGGTTCTGGTACACAAGTGTGGCAAGTCGGAGTATCCTCATGGCTAGTCTGCACTGCCCGACTGAAGGTGCTCTCGCTGGTAGCTGCCCGTAGCATCAGTGACCTTGGCCGTCCAGGGATATTGGGTACTTCCATCTGCAACCGGTGTGTACTCCCTCGCCAGGGCCGTAGGTCCAGCCCTCGTAGAAGACGTTGTCCACGTCTATCCCCACTGTACGCAGCACCTCCCTCAGTAGCACTGCCAAACCTCCACAGTCTGCACCAGTGGTCCTGATCTCCGTCGTTCATCTGCTGGTCCTTCTTGCTTCCATCTGCCAGACAGTTAGTGGGTTGTTAGTAAGTTAGCAAGTTAGTAAGGTAAGGTAAGGGTAAAAGTTTTGTAAATTTGAGATGTACTTATATATAGTTTTCAAATAGTCCAAGGGGTTTCATATAAGTAGAGGACTCAGTTAGAGCTTCTGTCCTAAGTTTCCGATCTAAGGGTTACGCGCTACGGTCAAGTATGGCTCTGATACCAACTGAAACGAACCGGATTCTCAACGACGAGAATCCGACTCCCTGTACCCTCGAGATAGTCCCAGGAATAGCAGCTATCTCGTACAGAACTCATCTCAGTCGAATATCACATCCATACAACGATAAAAGATCCAATACATGACATATATAAAACATAGCGTCTGGTACAAGCCCTCTGGGCTAAATCGACAATAAGAAACAGCTGCGCAGCGGTAGCTAGATCATCAGGGTCCACTCCTCCACAGGCATCCTTGAGCATAGCGCGCACCCTTCAATCGTACGATCCCAGAGTGTAGGATTGGTGGCACCCCTTCTCATCCCTTTCTGCGTGTCATAGGTTCTATTGTTCCGAAGCTAAGTTAAGAGAACTAGGAAAAGAACCATAGATGTCATTCTCCATGCTAGCTATAATCTCTGCTGGAGATATCTCAAGGCCAATGGAAATATATAGGAATCATTTCCTATCTCGTTGTCCTCCCACTAGCTAGACCGCTCTTCTATCTATATCATTTATCCTAGACTTCTCCTTGTGTGTGTCAAATGGATATCACTCCTATTATATCCTTTATTGTTGTATGGATGTGATATTCGACTGAGATGAGTTCTGTACGAGATAGCTGCTATTTCTGGGACTATCTTAAGGGTACAGGGAGTCGGGTTCTCGTCGGTGAATCCGGTTCGTCATAGTTGGTATCAGAGCCATACTTGACCGTAGCGCGTAACCCTTAGATCGGAAACTTAGGACAGAAGCTCTAACTGAGTCCTCTATTGTATATGAAACCCCTTGGACTATTTGAAAACTATATATAACTACATCTCAACTATTATAAAACTTTTACCCTTACCTTACCTTACTAACTTGCTAACTTAGTAACAACCCACTAACTGTCTGGCAGATGGAAGCAAGAAGATCAGCAGATGAACGACGGGAGATCAGGACCACTGGTGCAGAGTGTGGAGGTTTGGCAGTGCTACTGAGGGAGGTGCTGCATATAGTGGGAATAGACGTGGACAACGTCTTCTACGAGGGCTGGACCTACGGCCCTGGTGAGGGAGTGCACACCCGGTTGCAGATGGAAATACCCAATATCCCTGGACGGCCAAGGTCACTGATGCTACGGGCAGCTACCAGCGAGAGCACCTTCAGTCGGGCAGTGCAGACTGTAGCCATGAGGATACTCTGACTTGCCACATTTGTGTACCAGAACCAGCTCAGCCACACCCGTTTCCGGTACCTGCCATGGGCTCTTGGAGATCCAACTGACAGAGACGCAGTCAGCTTGCAGGCTCACGCAGCTGACCGAGAGCGGAACGTGACCCTGCGGACCTCAGTTCAGTGCATGATCGAGCAGGAGTACTTAAACATTAGCCTAGAGGAGAAAGTTGCCAAGCTAAGAGAGAGGGTATGGAAGCAAGACATCCAGCTGCTGGAGAAGGACAACAGGATCGCCCTACTTGAGGAGTGCCTCGAAGCTAAGGCAAGGGAAGTCAGAGGCCTGGAGTACGAAGCTTGCAACAACAGGCAGTTGGCAGGACTGACCCGAGCAACTCACCAAGCTCGAGATATCCGTCTGGAAGATCAACTCACAGAAAAAGACAAAGCACTGACAGCCAAGGAAGAAGAGATAGAAGAATTGAAGGAAGAAGTATATTGGTTGGACAGTCGCAACTCGGAACTTCAAGAAGAGGTGGATAGCTACAAGGAGAAGAGTGGGCGAAACTACCAGCTGATGAAGTACTTGAGTCCTCAATAGATTATGGCAAAGGATGAAGCTCGAAGGACCCTTAGTAGTTGGGTAAGGTCAGACAGGAAGAGGGTAGCAGAGGTGATCACAGTGAATCAAGGACTTCCAAAAGAACGCAGAGTTGAACCCAAAACAGAGCACTACAGGATCTCACCAAGCCGAGTTGAGCCGATACCACTACCTGAGGCTCGAACCCTTACTCCCGAGATGACAAGACTGAGACAAGAACTGGCACCCCTAGAGAAGCAGTTGGCAAGACCTGAGATGGACACAGTGAGGTTGGCAGCGCGCCTCACGGACACTCTCCGCGACGACAGGCAGTGATCAAGCAGCAGACAGAGACTGAGACTGTGAGGTTGGCAGCGCGCCTCACAGGCACTTCCTGCAGCATGAGATGGATGCGGTAGGCAGTATCAGCAGATGTCAGCAGTAGTGATGAGTCTTGTATCTATCTTCATGAGAAGATGTTTAGACTTAGTAGATCATGACCACCTTTTGGCTCAGCCACGATGTAGCATCCGCTTAGATGTACTAATCCTCAAGGTTCCAGGAGCTGGCCTCGGGATAATACTCATGTCTAGGGTGTAATGCTGTAATGAATGATCAATCTTTTTCTTATTGTCGATTTAGCCCAGAGGGCTTGTACCAGACCGCTATGTTTTATATATGTCATGTATTGAATCTTTTATCGTTGTATGGATGTGATATTCGACTAAGATGAGACCGCCACTATATCTGCTCTATGAAAAATACAGCAAAATGTCGATCCGAAGATCCAACCGACTGCTTGCACGTTTTAAGGAAGCTGAGCAAGAAGAGGCAGTAGTGGCAGCTAGGGGCAGAGGATGTGGCAGAGGTCGTGGTCGCGGAAGAGCAACAGCTGTAGTTAGAGGCAGGGGCCGTGGACGCGCTGCAGGCGTGCTCCAGCCCGAGGACAACGCACCAGGTGGAGAACAAGAAGTGGAAATGCAAGAACCAGCAGTGGAACCTCAGCAGAACCAGCAGAACAACCAGCAACCACCGCCACCGCCAAACTTGGCAGAAGTAATGACTACTCAAACACAGCTGATGCAACAGATGGCACAGGCCAACACTCAGATGATGCAAGCTATGCAACAGATGCAGGGAAATCAGAACCAGAACGAGAAAGTCAGCCAGAACTAGCAAAGGAGTCCTACGAAGATTGAAAGGTTCATCAGGCTGAAAGCACCCACCTTCGACTACTCGGATGAGCCACTCGACGCACACGACTGGTTGCGTACCATCGAAACGAAGCTGGACCTGACAGACTACACTGAAGAGGAATGTGTGGCCCTTGCGGCGCACCAGCTTGAAGCCGCAGCGAAAGCGTGGTGGGAGAGCTACTGTGACTCTCACGCAAACCCAGCTCAGATCACCTGGCTAGAGTTTTGTGAAGCTTTCAAAGAGTACCATATCCCTGAACAAGTCATGGTGCATAAAGCAATGGAATTCAGGACAATGACCCAAGGTGGTTTGTCTGTAGCTGAGTACGCTCGACACTTTGCTAAGATGTCAAGGTACGCTCCTTAAGACGTTAACACTGAGAAGAAGAAACCGTCAGCGTGGTTTGCACAGAGGTTTGAGGACATCACTCGCAGTGAGTTCACATAGGTCACTCAGAGAGCTGATCGACAGGGCTATCGCAGTTGAGAAGGAAAGAGTGGGTCTTGAAGATACTTGGCGAGAGAAGAAAAGAAAGGCTGAACAGTTGCACAACCACAGACTGAGTCAGAGGCCGAGGAGTGGCCAGAGCAACATGCTCAAGAGAGGCTTTCAGTAGAGCAACAGCAAAGGAAGCTCAGGGTTTAACAGAAACAGCTACCAGGGTAACCGAGGCAGTAACGACAACAGCTTTGGCAGCAGAGGCAACAACTACAGCAGTTTTGGCAACAGAAACAACAGCTACTCAGGACAGGGAAACCCCAACTGGAAGCCAAGCAACACGCCCAGAGTTGGTAGAGGGACCTCAGTAGTCTGTTTTGCTTGTGGGAAGCCCGGTCACAAGTCCTTTGACTGTCCGAAGAAGAAGAACAAACAAACCCCGGCCAAGGCACAGGCACCTGGAGGACAGGACAGGCAGCCAGCTACAGCGCAAAGGGGACGCCTCAACCACCTGAAAGAGGAAGAAGCCGAGGATGCTCCCGACGTTGTGTTCGGTGAGTTTTTAGTAAATGACATTCCAGCTTTGTTACTGTTTGAATCTGGAGCAACTGGATCTTATATCTCGACAAAGTTTGTGAAAGTGCAGTCTCCCCCGACAACCTAAGGCTAGACCTATAGTCACTACTTCTCCCTTAGGAGAGCTTAGGTGCACCTTAGAGTGCCCAGCAGTTAGTCTGATGATAGGTGGGCAGGAGTTCGCAGGAGACTTGATAGTCCTGAAGTCAGACAGAATTGACGTGATAATGAGAATGGATTGGCTTACAGAGCACAAAGGGGTAATCAGTTGCTCGCCCAGAACAGTTGAGTTGACACAATCTAGCAGAGTTAAAGTAACAGTAGAACCACAAAGAAGAAGAACAGGGAATAGGTCCAAAACATGTATTCTGAGACAGTTGGTATATTCTATCGAGAAAAAGACGATCGAAGAAGTGCCTGTTGTGTGTGAGTACCCTGACGTGTTTCCCAAAGAACTACCAAGATTATCACCTAACCGAGACGTAGAGTTCATAATCGAGCTGCAACCAGGCACAGGGCCCATTGCCAAGAGACCGTACAGAATGTCAGTGGAAGAGCTGGAGGAACTCAAGAAGCAGCTGAAAGAGATGCTTGAAAGCGGGGTGATTCGACCAAGTGCATCCCCATGGGGATCGCCAGTGTTGTTTTGTGAAGAAGAAAGATGGGTCAATGCGCATGTGCGTTGACTATCGATCCCTGAACGCAGTGACGATCAAGAACAAGTACCCATTACCGCGGATTGATGACTTGCTAGATCAGTTGAAGAAAGCCAAGTACTTCAGTAAGATTGATCTGAGATCTGGATACCACCAGATGAAGATTAGAGAAGGCCACATTCCCAAGACAGCCTTTGTGACTCGATACGGGCAGTACGACTAGGGTACTTCATGAACATGATGAATAAGGTATTCATGGAGGAACTAGACAAGTTCGTGGTGGTGTTCATTGACGACATACTGGTCTACTCAGAAACAGCCGAAGAACATGAGGAGCATTTAAGGATTGTACTAGAGAAGCTGAGGAAGCATCAACTCTACGGGAAGTTCAGCAAGTGTGAATTTTGGCTGGAGAAAGTAGCCTTTTTGGTTCACGTACTGACGGCTGAGGGCGTAGCAGTAGACCCAGAAAAGATTGAGGCAGTAGCAGAATGGAAGCAGCCGAAAAGTGTCACGGAAATCCGAAGCTTTTTGGGATTGGCAGGTTACTACAGAAGGTTCATTGAGAACTTCTCCAAGATTGCCAAGCCAATGACCGAACTACTCAAGAACAATGTCCCGTTCGAGTGGACAGACAAGTGTGAAAGAAGTTTCCAAGAACTCAAGCACAAACTCACTACAGAAGGCGGCAGCGTCGGAGTCGGTCTCGAGCTAGAGTTGATGATAGAAGAAAGTCAGCCAGAACTAGCAAAGGAATTGTACATGCTGAAACTCGAGCTAGTAGAAGAAGGAAAACCCCAGGGAATGAGGGTGAAGTACAACCTAGAAGATCGAATCAAAGAAGCTCAAGGAAAGTGTCCAGAAATCCAAGAAGTAAAAGAGGATATCCAGCGAGGAGTGGCACCTGACTTCCGGGTAGATGAAGCAGGGACAGTATGGCTGAAAGACCGTATTTGTGTACCGCAGGACAAGGAAATCAGGAGAACAATTCTCTCAGAGGCTCATGAGTCCAAGTACTCGATACACCCAGGATGCACTAAGATGTATCAGGATCTGAAGGATAAGTTCTGGTGGAAGAAGATGAGAGAGGACATAGCAGAGTATGTAGCCAAGTGCGACTCTTGTCGAAGAATCAAAGGCCAATAGGACTGCTGAAACCACTGGAAATTCCAATGTGGAAGTGGGAAGATATCAGCATGGATTTCGTGGTTGGCTTACCTCGCACTCAGAAAGGGAATGATGCCATTTGGGTTATAGTTGATCGGCTGACAAAGGTAGCCCACTTCATACCAGTCAAAGGCACATACCCAGTGAGCAAACTAGCAGAACTATATATAGACAATATTCTTAAGCTGCATGGGGCACCAAAAAGTATTGTGTCAGACAGAGGACCACGATTCACAGCTCAGTTCTGGAAAAGCCTACATCAAGCCATCGGGACAACCTTGAAGTATAGCACAGCTTACCACCCTCAGACAGATGGGCAGACTGAAAGAGTGAACCAAATTCTTGAAGACTTGTTGAGGGCATGTGTTCTAGCTTACAGCACAGACTGATTCCAAGGTTGTCCCGATGGCTTGATGCAGAATTTTCCTACAACAACAGCTACCAGGCCAGCCTGCAGATGTCCCCCTTTGAGGCACTATATGGCAGAAAATTCAGAACGCCTCCAATGTGGTCAGAGGTGGGAGAACGAACATTCTTTGGACCTGACATGATTGTAGAGGCAGAAGAAAATGTGGCCAAAATCCGAGAGCACCTGAAGGTAGCTTAGAGCCGACAAAAGAGCTATGCGGATAAAAGGAGACGCGATCTAGAGTTCGAAGTAGGGGACTTCATCTACCTAAAAGTGTCACCCCTCAGAGGGCATAAGAGATTCCAAGTGAAAGGGAAGCTAGGACCCCGTTTTGTGGGACCGTATCAGATACTGGAGAGAATAGGAAAGCTAGCCTACAAGCTAGACCTATCAGAGGACCTAGCTGGAGTACACCTAGTGTTCCATGTATCTCAGCTGAGGAAGTGTCTAAGAGTACCAGAACATGAGGTCAAAACGGAGGCCTTAGACCTACAGGACACCTTGGAGTACCTGGAGTACCCAGAGAAGATACTAGACAGAGCAGTCAAAGAGACCAGAAACACAGCTATTCCGTTTTACAAAGTGCAGTGGAGCAATCATTCCGAAAGGGAGGCTACTTGGGAGAAGGAGTCAGTACTAAAAGAGAGATACCCCCACTTGTTTAAACCATAGGTAACCACAAATCTCGAGGACGAGATTCTTGTGAGGGGGGAGACTGTAACAACCTAAAAATTCCCTTAGGATTTGTTGAATGCAAAAATGTGAATTTAAAAATTTTTGGTGAATTTTGTGCAAGACAACAAACATATAAGAGTGTCTTCTAATTGCTCCCTAAATTCCTAGGCAATTTAAATTCAAATTAAAAATAATTTGAAGTGCTAAGGACCAAATAGATGTGATTTGGAGTTAATTTGGTTTTATTGGATTTTTGGTTGTGTTTGAATTCAAATTCTAGATTTGAATTCAAACAAATACTAACTAAACTAATTTAAACCCTAACCTAACCCTGTTGGGCCGAAACCCGTAGCCAAGTCCAGAAACCACCCTCGAACTCCTTTCCCGAGCCAGCCAGCCAACCGGCCCAGCCGGCCTTTCCCAGCGCGGCCCAAACTTCCTCCGCGTCGCCTCCGCGTCCCCTTCATCTCTCTCACTGACAGGCGGGTCCCGCCTGTCAGCTTTCTCTCCCTCTCTCCTTCTTCCCCGCGCGACGCCACGCTCTCTCTCTCTCCTGCCGAGCCGCGTCCGTGACCGAGCCGGTCCCATCGGCCCTTCTCGCGGCCCGTCCGATGGCGAGCGTGTCCCGCGGGCTCGGCCAGCCATCTCGCCAGTCGTGCCCGAGCCCTAGCAGCGCCGCCTATAAAACCCCCGCCAGAAGCCCTCCCCTCCAGCGCGCGCAGCCCCATTGGGGTATTCCAGCCTGCGATCCGAGAGGGTGAGAGGAGAGGGAGCAGTCGAGGGTGTTGGGGAAGGTGGTGGAGCACCGGAGAAGAGGAAGAGGGAGCCGGAGCACCGTCCTCGTCGCCGAGCCGAAGCCGCCGTTGCCGCCGACCGAGGAGACGCCAAGGAGGAGCTGGACCAGTGGCGATTGTGGACGCAGGAGCTTCACCAGGCAGCATCGAGTCTACCCCGAGCTGGAGCGAACGCCTACGTGCCCCTAGGTGAGCCACCCGCGGAGACCCCCCTTTCTTCCCTGTTTCCGGTGAAGCGCCACCGCGCGTGCCCGCCGTGCAGCCTAGCCCCTGTGAGCCAGCCTTCGTGCTGAGCACCATCTTTTGCAGGACCCTGAGCTGCTAACCACTTTGCAACCCGCCGTCGACCGAGCCCCGCAGCCAAGGCCACCGTGGCCGAGCTCTACTCGCCGCGCGCACACGCCGAGGCCGTGTCGCGGCCACGGGCAACCGTGTGCCCGCGCACGCGCCCCCAACCAGGGCCGCTACGTCGCGTCCCAGCGCTCGCTAGTGTCGCGCGTGCGCGAGTCCTTGCAGCCGAGCCAAACCCCATCCACGACCGCGTGAGCGACGCCGGCCGCCGTGGTGCCATGGTCGCACCGCCGCCGCTCGCGTCGGGAAGCCCAAGCCGTAGCCGAGCCCCCACCTTTTTCTCGCCGGACGTGACCGCGAGCACCTAGCCGAGCTTTTCCACCGCTTCTAGGCCAGCGCCGAGCCATTCCAGGCGAGATTCGCCGTCGACCAGCGCCGCCACCATGCTCTGGTGCGCGCCGCGTGTGCGCCGCATCGCGTCGCGCCGTGGCCAAGCCACACGCTGGACCACACCAACACCACACACAGCACGGCACAGAGAATCCCGAGTCGGCCACAATTTGATCCCGTACGCCTGGTTCACGTGCACCGCACTCACGGCTCACGGTGGACCGAGTCCACCAGAGTAGATCCAGCAGCACCCCCTTCGTGGGCCTAAAGTACGTGCTAAAGTCCAGTATACCCCCCTGGACTTTCCTTTCGGCCCAATTCCGGCGCAGCATCGCTTTCTTCTTTTTCTTTTTCTGAATAACTGCGCTGACACATGGGGCCCACATGTCATACACTGTGTGTCACTGACCGCGGGGGCCCACTGACCAGTGCTGGCCGTTGGCCGCTGACCGTTGACCCGTTGACCCGTTGACCATTGACCAGTCAACGCTGACGTCAGCAAGGCCCACTGCTGATGTCATCCTAGGCGGACCCCACTGCTGACGTCAGCATGACGTCCTGCTGACGTCAGCAGGCTAATTTCTGTCTGTTTTCTTTTTTGGAAATTATTTAATATTTTCAGAAAATGATTTAAACTTGTAAAATTCATAATAAATCAACCGTAGCTCAGAAAATATGAAAGCAGTTTCTATATTTTTCTAAAATCATGACCTACGCGTTAGTGTAGAGTTTGGTGTTCTTTGGGACTTCTTCCATCGCTGTCTTAGTGTTTCTTTGCTCGTAGTCGCGTCTTATTTTATTTTCTGCGACCCTAGGAGTTCCGGAGAGTCAGGAGGAGCCAGACCACTACGACAACTGCTTTGACGAAGACGAAGACTTTTGCCCAGGTTCACGCCCGACCATTCTCTGAAATACCTATTAGACATGCAAACTAGTATGCTAGCGCTTTACTTTACTCGCATGTTAAACCTGCACTGCCTTTGTTATTATCCTGTTTACCTTGCTACCTACTACTCACTTTATATATTTATGCTATGCTATGCATGTGTTGGGTTGGTTGTGATTTGAACCTCTTGGCGTTAGTTGTGGGTGGTATGGGAGGAGTAGTGCAGCTAGGCGGTGTAAGCGAGTAATAACAACTCGATCGTTTGATCGGGGTGCTTGGGGACTGCACTCGGGCAGTCCCTACGGGGTACCTGTCGCGGGTACATGGTTGTTGGATACTTGAGTTACTTGAGGAGTTTGGGCGGCAATACCGTTGCGGCGGATCGCTTATGACGCAGATACTCGCTTTACCGACAATTAACGACCGAGTCGAGTTCCACCTTTGGACGTGGGAATACCGTGCTCACCATCTATCCAGTATGGGGAGGGTTCCAGCAAGCCTACTCTAGTGCGGCGCCGAGACTGTAGGAGAATCGAGCTTGATATGTGTAAGGGGGACTTGTTGCGGCGTACTCTCCCTGATTTACCACGGCCCCCGACTGGCCCGGTGGGAAGGTTTCACATCCCTGGGGCAGATATTAGATCAGATGTTTCCCGAGCCCAGGGAGACAGGATTGGCGCCGTTACTATTTAGGGTCTCTGCTGTGGGCTGTGTCTCAGGTTGGTTGCGGACTAGCCTTGCAGCCCGGATGGATTCCTGGAGTGCCACCTCTGCAAAGTGTAAACTATACGTATAGCCGTGTCCACGGTTACGGGCGACCCGCTTCTGATAAGTTCTGACTAGCATGGGAATCTGCTTTCTTACCTCATCCTTTGATTTTGGTTATGAGAGATTGGTCCAGCGTTGCTGATGAGAGAAGGTGGGGAGGGAGCTCACCGAGTCGACTAGTGAGCGAAAGGCGTTGGTGGATGATGTTTGCGGGAACCTGCTGTGGCAGGGCGAGCCCAATGGGGAATGTGAGGCTGATGGTTGGATTTGGGGAGTGGATGTGCTTGTGAGGGAAGGAGTTGGTGATGAGATGAATTTGGGTTTTGCTGCTGCTCGCATAAGAAAACCCTGGCTCAAACCATGACTATTTCTATACCCTAGAATAGGCCACTTTAAAGCTTGCCTCATATTATGGTTGGTGACGTGAACATGTCCCATTTCATTGGGGACAGACTTTGGGTTCTCAGGTGAAGACCCCGACCACGAGTTCAACCAGGACGGGTGGTACGATTGAAGGATGCATGCTATGCTCAAGGATGCCTGTGGAGGAGTGGTCCCTGATGATCTAGCTACCGCTGCGCAGCTGTTTCTTATTGTCGATTTAGCCCAGAGAGCTTGTACCAGACGCTATGTTTTATATATGTCATGTATTGGATCTTTTATGATTGTATGGATGTGATATTCGACTGAGATGAGTTCTGTACGAGATAGCTGCTATTCCTGGGACTATCTCGAGGGTACAGGGAGTCGAATTCTCGTCGTTGAGGATCCAGTTCGTTTCAATCACGTTCGTCTCGGCCTGCAGGATCCCAAAGTGTAGGATTGGTGGCACCCCTTCTCATCCCTTTCTGCGTGTCATAGGTTCTATTGTTCCGAAGCTAAGTTAAGAGAACTAGGAAAAGAACCATAGATGTCATTCTCCATGCTAGCTATAATCTCTGCTGGAGATATCTCAAGGCCAATGGAAATATATAGGAATCATTTCCTACACATCTAGATGTGTATAAGAGACAGAGCTAGACCGCTCTTCTATCTCCATCTCTATCTTGGACTTCTCCTTGTGTGTTTCATATGCATATCACTCCTATCCTATTCTTTACCCCCGCCTTGTTAGCCGGTACTTTAATTAGTAGTTACATCCTTGTCAATAGTCGATACTCTTTATCCAATGCTTCCCTGCGGAAATATAAATACGATACCTAGGAATACTCCCGGGTGAAATGCTACATCGGTATCCGTGCGCTTGCGGATTTATATTTGTGCCGTAAGAATACCAGTAAACACTCCTTGCACCATTACCGGGATTGGCAATCCTGATAGTGGACCGTAAGAAGTGTCAACAAGCATTTCTGGCGCCGTTGCCGGGGAAGCAATTGGCGAAAGATATTGATGATTGACATTGGTGTCTACTCATTTAATCTATCGCTAGGATTAGCGGGATCACCCCAGTTTGCTTGAGTTTGTTTCAAACAGGAGGAAAGCAGAGAGCCCAGGGTGCCCGATCATGTAGGATTTATCAATGTCTGCCCCTGTCTACTGCGATGAGCGCTCAATTTTCGAAAAAAGGAAAATTCTCACAGGTATGAGTTCATACATATACATATATATTGTATCATAACCATGTGTAGAATTGAAGAAAGATCGTCGTCAAGAATGAAAGAGGAAATCCAATGTGATGGACGAAAGACGCTGCATCACCGCAATTCCATCTCAAATTGTCGGTAATGGCGAAGAAAAATCAAGGTATGTGAGATAGTCCCACTCATAGACTTTAAATTTTGAGTACCTGCTAGGAGGTAGCCTATGCATTATCCTTTCATTTTTTGCATTATTCCACTGCATATTTGCTTTGAATCACTCGATTTAAATTCATGCACTCCATCATCCCTTTTTTTCTCAAACCCACTACATTTTTTCCATTCTTGCATTTGCATTTATCCGCCACATCATCGTTTTGCATTGAAAAAAACAAAAAATAAAAACAAAATAAATATCCAGCGACTACTGGTTTTAGGCCAAGGCGCCCGTATGTCTGCAAGCCTTGATTCATGGTTGGTGGCCAAATTTCACCTGGCCTGGCCAATTTTCACTCGTTCTTTGCGCTCTGCGCAAGAGAGGAGATGTGCTCTAAGCCTCTGCTCCTTTGCCGCTCCACTTGCTTGCTTTTGGACCCACTGTTTCAATCCTCGCACACAAGCTAGTTCCGCGGCATTCCACGAGTTGGCATATTTGAGTGTCAAACCCTTGCACGACAACACCAACATGGAGGAGGACTCGGCCAACTACGTCCAGTCACGTCGGCGTAGTGCCATCACCGTTGCATCAGTTCTGAAAGTCTTCCTCATCAGATGCCAACGGTATGCACACTCAGGTACGTGAAAAGGTTTTCGCTTTTTACCTAAATTAAAGCAAGGTCCACCAGTTTCCATATGCTTATCTCATGTGAATATTTCTTGATGCTTTCCTGCTCTATCTATCTATTCTGGTTTGCTCTGGTTTGAATGTAATTACATAAATATATTCATAAGCTCTTTAAATTAAGCATGGTGCTTAGGTTAATTTGCTTGCCTTAATCAAATATGGCATGGTGTCAAGTTTGATTGATGAACCTCTAGAGCAATACTTGTATAGATATTGGTTGCATGTATGGACTAACCCCTGCAAAAAAATCATCAAAATTGAATGGGAAGTCCCCAAATCTACTTCGCACTGGAGATGAGCCACGACCATGGATACATTTGAAGCGCAGGGTGGAATAACGTTCTCAGGTATACACACGTCTTAGTACAATTATGAATAACCTGGAAAAGGAAGTTGCATCGTCCGAAGCATCCTCTCCATATCGGACGGTGACAAGAGCAATCAAAGGAAGGAGAAGTCCCGCTCACGGACATAAAACATGAGCTCTCGCCGCGAGGTAAACTGGGTTATGCCAAGGAAAGGATCAGAGGAGTATAGAGCTTGCTGGACCAAATTTGATTTCTGACAAAGTTGAATTCGGCCGGAGGTCCAACCCTCGGTCGATCGCGTCAAATCTCTCGAAACTTGACCAACATTTGTCATCATCAACTACCAGCTCTCTCCAGCCCAAAACTTTGGCCAGGGGTGGTTCGGTCGAACTATGGTGTTCAGCCGAGTTCCTCCTCTTCCTACTTGCCTATGGAGGATACTATGGATGCATGAAGGAAACTGGCTTCATTCAGGTTTGCACTTATACATTCATTGAGTACATCTCTCTCAATTCTATGCAATGCTTGTTTCATTTGCATGATTAAAAACATAAAAACAACAAAGATATTTTCTTTTTCTTGATCATTATGCTGCTTCTTGAAAATGGTTTGTGGAGGTCTTAACTTACCCCACAAGAAAGAATAACAAGCTATGGAGGTCAAAACCTTGCAAGAACGACAAAACATGAATAACTAAATGCTAAACCTTGATTTCATGGTCCTTCGGGTATTTTCGTTCTAACATTTTGCAGGCATCATCTCATGGTCTCTATTTTTCTAAGGATGATCAAGCACGTTCGGTACTCGAGCATTGGTGAGGCTAGGGACAACTCCCCTGCCTTATCACATGTCTCGACACCGATGGAGGTGAAGTCAGAGATCACTGACACCGATGTTCCAAGCCAAGCTTGGGGGAGAGAACCTCCACGAGGTAAGTCCCAAGCGTATCATTGCAAGCAGTATCTCTGATTTTCTTTTGCTTTCATTTTAGTTTGATTAATAAAAATACCAAAAATATTTAGTTTCGAATAAATAACTCCCAACTATGCATGGAATGAATCATATGCCTCTCACCTTGGAAATGATGAATAGTTGCTCTGTCTTGTATCTTACAAGTCCCTTGTTCACAACTTGTTACTCTATTTGTGCTTGAGTTATTTGGCATGAGTGAAAAAAATAAATCTAAAAACTTTGTGGAAGCACATGCTTTATTCCAAGTCTAAGTTATTGTGAGGAATGATATGCTAGCTGTAATCTCTGCTGGAGATATCTCAAGGCTAATGAAAGTATATAGGAATCCTTTACTGTCTCGTTGTCCTCCCACTAGCTAGACCGCTCTTCTATCTATATCATTTATCCTAGACTTCTCGTTGTGTGTATCAAATGCATATCACTCCTATTATATCCTTTACCCCCGCCTCGTTAGCCGATACTTTAATTAGTAGTTACATCCTTGTTAATAATCAATACTCTTTATCCAATGCTTCCCAGAGGAAATACATACGACACCTAGGAATACTCCCGGGTGAAATGCTACATCGGTATCCGTGCGCTTGCAGATTTATATCTTGTCGTAAGAATACCAATAAACACTCCTTGCACCATTACCGGGATTGGCAATCCTGATAGTGGACCGTAAGAAGTGTGAACAGAGGTGTGTGAATTGCCTTCGATCAATTTGCAAGTTTGAGATGAAGAGTTCATTGTTGGTCCGCAGCCTCGTGACCCTTTCTTTTTTTTTCTTTCCCTTTTTGGGAATTCTTTCTTTCGAATCATTGGACTTTCATGAGCCCTTTATTATTTTTTTTTTCTTTTTTTAGGGTATCACCAAGGCATGAGGGCTGCTAATGCAACTCTCATGATAGATATATGCTTGCAAATGATCTGGGCAACAGGACTTACTCCAGGGACTCAAAATTCGACGAGATGTTATACTGGTCAAGACAAGCTTTTTCAGGGAATGTTCTCTCAAGCAAATGCGTGAAGTGGAAGAAGGTAGATTGTTTGCATAGGATGAAAGGATAGGGTATAGTTTTAAGTTTTCAAAATAAATTCTCCCGAAAGATGGAATGAACAGATGGTTTATTTTATCAAGACATATCACAAACATCAACAACTTAGACCAGGGATCCTAACATATCACAAACTTAAACCTGGCACTGCACCTATAGCTAAGAGACCACATAGGATGGGAGTAAAGGAACTAGAAAAGCTTAAGGAAGAATTAAGCTCCTTGCTAGCCAAAGGGTATATTCGTCCTAGTTCTTGGACAAGAAAGATGGGACATAAAGGATGTGTGTGGACTATCGAGCCCTCAATGAAGTGACCATCAAGAACATGTACCCATTGCCAAGGATTGATGACCTGTTTGATCAGCTGAAGGGAGCTTGTGTGTTCTCTAAAATAGATCTTCGATCGGGCTATCACCAAATGAGGATCCGGCTGTCGGACATACCCAAGACGACCTTTACTACTCGGTATGGGTTGTATGAGTTCACAGTCATGTCCTTTGGACTGACCAACGCTCCTGCATACTTCATGTACCTGATGAACAGTGTGTTCATGGATTACCTTGACAAGTTTGTGGTGGTGTTCATTGATGACATTCTGATCTTCTCCAAGAATGATGAAGAACACGAGGATCACTTGCGATTGGTGATGCAGAGACTCCAGGAGCATCAGTTGTATGCTAAGTTGAGCAAGTGTGAGTTCTTGTTGAAGGAAGTGGCATTCTTGGGCCACGTGTTGTCCAATGGTGGAGTGGCAGTCCATCGCAGTAGATAGAGAAGCTATTGGCTATGTCAGGCAATATCAGCAGAGGTGTTGTTGTCAACCTCTTACTTCTTGAAGCTGGCTTGGCACTCCTCCGTCCAGCTAAACTTAGCATTTTCTCCAATAATGCCATTAGGGGCTTAGCAATCTTGGAGAATCCTTCGATGAACCTTCGATAATATCCAGCCATCCCAAGGAAACTCTTGATTTTGCTCACATCCGGAGGTGGGTTCCAGCTTAACATATCACTAACCTTCGTCTAGGATTGGGATGTGTGCTCATGCAGGATGGAAAAGTAGTGCCTTATGCCTTGTGCACAAGTGTGATATCTACACTGATCATAAGAGCCTCAAGTATGTCTTCACCCAGTTGGATCTGAATATGCGACAGCGCCGATGGTTGGAGTTGATCAAGGATTAGGATCTAGAGATTCACTATCACCTAGGGAAGGCTAACTTGGTGGCAGATGCTCTGAGTAGGCGGTGATGAGGACGTGACACCCATACATATGTCCATGAGTGGTGCATGGGGTGGAAAAGAAGGGGACCAACAAGGTTTTCCAAGTCAAGAAGAAGGCCCGAGGCTAATCCGATTCGAGTCCCCAAGGTGGAGGCCCAAAGAAACTCAAGTTCGAGTCCACCTCGGAGTCCAGGAGCACCCACACTAAATTCATCGCCCAGGTCGCATACGGGCTCGGTTTTTGACATTCTATATATGGTTGGAACGATAAGGAAATAAGCTTTCCAATGACATTGGTCCCACCTCAAAATTCCTTCTGAAACATTGGTAATCGTCGAAACAATTGGACGTCTAGAATCTGCCAAGGTACTGCGCCGCCATCTTTTGGGCTGTTGGCCCATGTATCGTGTTGGGGGTCCATTATGGACGTGGTTATGCACACCCCAACCCTCGCATAATCAGTACCCACCGCCACTTTAGGGTTTGGGTTTTGCTTAGATTAATCTGTCGAGAACAGTTTCGCCGTTTGTCGATTTGTAGAACCCCAACTACGTGCTTAATCATACATGTGCAGTTTGTCACTTCCTTTGAGAGCTGTGTTCTTTCAAGTTCTTGCTTGTGTTCTTCGTTTTGCAGGCAGGGATTAGCCTTCTTGGTGAGGTCAACCGGGTTGTGACATCGTTAATAACCAGAGGAGTCGTGGTGCTAAGATTGCGGGGTTCGAGTTTGCTGACTTGAAGCCGGATCGGTGTGTTGCGCTCCGCCCAAAACGAGTTATCCTTCACCTGACGGAAGATCGGGCACCCTAGTTCCCATCAAGTGGTAT
>OAMR01000060.1:2903998-2942383 GCA_900205405.1 Echinochloa crus-galli
ATTTTTACAACTTTTTCTTGTTTGGACATAACACACATGCATATGTCCATGAGTGGTGCATGGGGTGGAGAAGAAGGAGACCAACATGGTTTTCCAAGTCAAGAAGAAGGCCCGAGGCTAATCCGATTCGAGTCCCCAAGGTGGAGGCCCAAAGAAACTCAAGTTCGAGTCCACCTCGGAGTCCAGGAGCACCCACACTAAATTCATCGCCCAGGTCGCATACGGGCTCGGTTTTTGACATTCTATATATGGTTGGAACGATAAGGAAATAAGCTTTCCAATGACATTGGTCCCACCTCAAAATTCCTTCTGAAACATTGGTAATCGTCGAAACAATTGGACGTCTAGAATCTGCCAAGGTACTGCGCCGCCATCTTTTGGGCTGTTGGCCCATGTATCGTGTTGGGGGTCCATTATGGACGTGGTTATGCACACCCCAACCCTCGCATAATCAGTACCCACCGCCACTTTAGGGTTTGGGTTTTGCTTAGATTAATCTGTCGAGAACAGTTTCGCCGTTTGTCGATTTGTAGAACCCCAACTACGTGCTTAATCATACATGTGCAGTTTGTCACTTCCTTTGAGAGCTGTGTTCTTTCAAGTTCTTGCTTGTGTTCTTCGTTTTGCAGGCAGGGATTAGCCTTCTTGGTGAGGTCAACCGGGTTGTGACATCGTTAATAACCAGAGGAGTCGTGGTGCTAAGATTGCGGGGTTCGAGTTTGCTGACTTGAAGCCGGATCGGTGTGTTGCGCTCCACCGAAAACGAGTTATCCTTCACCTGACGGAAGTTTGGGCACCCTAGTCCCCATCAAGTGGTATTCAGAGATAGGTTTACCGTCAGGTTCGCATCAATTTGTATCCCCATCTTTGTTTAGTTTGTTCCATCGTCCTAAAACTACAGAAAATTGCCCCACAAAAAATATTTGGTCGTCGTGCTTCTGCTATCTTATAACCCCTTTGTGCCTCACAATTTTTCTTTTTAGATTGCTTTTCTGAATTTTTGTCCATCATTGTGTCATTGTGTTCGTCGTGTCTAGGTCTTGTTCTTGGTCTTTAGTGTCAAGTTTGCTAGTGGCACGTGATAGATTGGTTCCCATAATTTTTTTTTGTCTAGCATCCCATATTTCTTTCTAGTGTTGTTAAGCTAGCAAAGAGTGCCTCACATTGTGTTTGAGATTAATTCATTGTAATCATTATTTTGTGGCACTCTCTAGTATTAAAAAAAGAGAATAGAAAGAGGCAAAGGTGCTGAAAAAAAGCCGCACCATTTAGAAAATGAAAGAAGAAAAAGGAAAAACAAAAGAAAAAAAATTCAGAAGTGCTTGCATCTATTGTGTCCCTATGCATAGTTATATTGTTACTTGCTTGAACTAGGTCCAGGACGTGTTTAGGCTGGCGACATAGACTAGCTTGGGACTAATTTTTAGTTTTGCAATTTCTAAATTGAATTATTGCTAATCCTTGCTACTATATATTTGCCTCCCAAGCTCCACATACATACTTCAGGTCAGTACAGTGAATGATCCTTGCAATCTCGATACTACTTCCTCATGGGTATTACGAACCAGCCACCGGTTGTCCCGTCCACTACTTTGCATTGGTAAGAACCTTGTAAGAGCTTGGTAAGATGTGTGAGAGTGTGTATCCACCAACACATATAGTAGCTCATAGATATTTATTTTGATCAAAACCAAACAACAGTTTATGTTTAAAGTCTAAATTGCAGGAAATCATGGCACATATGTTTGCAAGGATAGAACAAAAGAACAAACCACAACTACATGTAGCCGACAATCATCAAGGTATGAGAGGTAAAATTATCATACAAACCTACTCTGGATCTTATGATGGAGACGAATATCTTGATTGGGATATGATTGTAGAACATGTGTTTAATTCCCACCTAGTTTCTGAGATACATAGAGTTCAACAAGCTACAAGTGAGTTTAAAGATTTTGCCTTTATTTGGTGGTACGGGCTAGCTGCTACTAATGCCTTACCTAGTACATGGGAACAACTTAAAGAAGCAATCCGTGATCGTTTTATTCCTCTTTCTTAAAAACGTGATTTGCTTAAAAAAATGCAATGTTTATTGCAAGGCAATATGTCTGTTCAGGAATACTATAAAGAGTTTCAAAAGTGTAGAACATGTTGTGAAGTTAACGAATATGTAGAAGCAACCGAGAATAGATTCTTGTATGGCCTTCAACCTGAAATTCAGAATATTCTTATTGATCACTCTTATAGTTTTCTTTCACAATTATTTGAACATGCTTGTACAGCTGAAAAACAACTTTTACATGATGATAATGTGTCAAAATTAATTGCACCTATTTGCCAAGATGCTTGCACCGTTTCTTGAGCAGGGGCCTCCAGTTTCTTCATCAGGAGGTCCATCTTGGCAGCGCGCATGTCCAGACCTTACACTTGGTGAACTCCTCGGGTCTTTGGTTGAGCCCGGTCATCAGACCAGCCTTGGTTCTCAACCATCTTCTCTATGAGGGCCTTCACACGACTCTCCTCAAGAGAGAAGAACGAGCCTCCTGCAGCAGCATCCAGGTACTCACGGGCAGAATTTCTCAGCCCGTGATAGAAAGTTTGGATTATGAACCAACTCTACATACCATGGTGAGGACAAGCAGAAATATAGTCCTCCACCACAAAAGGTTAGTCGTTCTTGTGGGTGTCTCCAATAGAAAAACTACAGAACATCATGGACATGATGACAAGGTGATGTATATTTTCCCCTACTTAATTCACCCCTTACACTCGCAATGACTTAACTCAATTTTTTTGTTCGCAGGGTGTGGGTTCAATTTCGTCAAGAACACCCTGGTATTGAACATGAAACACTGAAATGGAACATTGGCTTTCCGGTAAGCAAATAATTAGTTGGAAACCAGTCATGCACTGCTCTGTTCCACAAAGACCAACGAATAGAGCAAGGATAAACCCGCTTGAGTAGCGGTACTCAACTAAGATAGCTCAAGATAAAAGTTCAAAAATAATCTAGCCAAATACTTCCCCGGCAACGGCGCCAGAAATGCTTGTTGGCACTTCTTACGATACAATATCAGAATTGAGAATTTTGGTACTGGGGTAAGGAGTGTTTCAGTGGTTTTCCTTATGGCTTAGTAAAATATAGAAATATTCTGCAAGCGCACAGAATCACCGCTGTAGCACTTCACCTTGGAGTATTCCAAGGTATCGTAAGTTATATTTCCGCAGGGAAGCTTTGGCAAGATTACTAGTGAACAGATATTCGAGACTATCAGAGAAGGGTACATGACTAGACAATACAGGGGATAACGATATTGGATAGGAGTGGATATACCGGACACATAGCTCAAGGGATACTCAGGTAAGGGAAAGAGTCCAGAAGACGATACCAAAACCCCTGTCTCTTATACACATCTAGATGTGTATAAGAGACAGCAGTTTGGCAGCTGCGGGCGGTTCGGGCGAACCCCCAGTTCGGCCGAACTGGGCTGGGAGCCCAGGCCCACCCCCCAGCACCGCCTCTGCTGTGTGGTGCTCCTGGACCGGCCTCTGATGCGTGGGATTGAGTTGTGTGGGCCCAGGATGACTTGGCATGGGTCCGGGTTGAGTTGTCGGTCGCCCACGTGTCATGTGATGTGTTCGCTTGGTCATTGTTGACGTGGACGACTCCCGGTGGTCTGTACGGCTAAGGGAGGTAACCGGTCGAACGGAGTCGTTTGGCCGATTCGGTCATTTTCGGCCCCAATAGCACATATTTGTCGTAGTTGTACCTGCACAAGTGACACTCACCAAAACTCGTGGAACTTTATTAGAAATAAAACCTAAGTACATGGAATGTTGCATATAACCTCGTTTATTCCCGAGTATTGGTGGTCGGATTTGGGCTGTAATGACCGCCAACAGTAGTTTGGAAGAGAAATTTAGTTGTGCTGAGTTGCCATGGTTGTCTACATATACATATTATTTTATTGGAAAATATAATTATAAATGAGAGTATATGGTGCATCGAGTCTATATTTGTGCAAATCTGAAATCTCCTTTTAATGGACAAGATTGTGATCAACTAGATTGTCCCTCTAGTTTTACTGTAACGAATCGAGTTCACTCTCAAGAAGGGGAACATTGTTGATTGTTATCTATATGTGCTGGTGCTGATTTTTCTTACATTGAACAGATACTAGCGGTTATGCAACCATCTATGCATGCATTGCGTTTGGTTAGTACTAATCTTTTGCAGGATAGTGTTGAAAAAGATCATGTGCGTTTCGATCAAGGAGCCTACGGATTTGCCGACAACTCTATAGGAGAAGATACTTTGAGAGATTGGAAATATGGTCATGTCACTCCCTACAATATTCTCAGTTCACATATTTTCCGCAACCTCGTGTTTTTTCCTGTTGTGCAAGGCCATCTTAGAGCACAAACGACGCCAATGACGGCTTTTCATCAAGAAGGGGAGGATGATTAGGACATGACACCCATACATATGTCCATGAGTGGTGCATGGGGTGGAGAAGAAGGGGACCAGCAAGGTTTTCCAAGTCAAGAAGAAGGCCCCAGGCTAATTCGATTCGAGTCCCCAAGGTGGAGGCCCAAAGAAACTCAAGTTCGAGTACACCTCGGAGTCCAGGAGCAGCCCACACTAAATTTTTCCCCCAGGTCGCATACGGGCTCGGTTGTTGACATTCTATATATGGTTGGAAAGCTAAGGAGATAAGATTTCCAATGGCACTGGTCCCACTGCAAAATTCCTTCCGAGACATCAGGAATCGTCGAAAAAAGTGGACGTCCAGAATCTACCAGGGTGTTGCACCGCCATCTTTTGGGCTATTGGCCCGTGTATCGTGTTGGGGGTCCATTATGGACGTGGTTAGGGGGTTATGCATGCCCCAACCCTCGTATAATCAGTAGCTGTGGTCACATTAGCGTTTGGGTTTTGCTTAGATTAATCTGTCGAGAACAGTTTCATCATTCGTCGGTTTGTAGAACCCCAACTTTGTGCTTAATCATACATGTGCAGTTTGTCACTTCCTTTGAGAGCTGTGTTCTTTCAAGTTCTTGCTTGTGTTCTTCATTTTGCAAGCAGAGATTAGCCTTCTTGGCGAGGTCAACCGGGTTGTGACACGGTTGATAACCAGAGGTGTCATGGTGCTAAGATTGCGGGGTTCGAGTTTGCTGACTTGAAGCCGGATCGGTGTGTTGTGCTCCGCCGAAAATGAGTTATCCTTCATTTGACGGAAGATCGGGCACCCTAGTCCCCATCAAGCGGAGCTATGTGAACAAGATCATCGGGCATTGTGTGCCAAAAGAGATCAGCCTGGAGTTTGAGAGGATGAATCCAGGATTCGTGGCTAGCATCACAGAGATGGCAGTGGAACCAACTCTAGAAAAGGAGATCCTGAAAGGTTAGCTTGCGGATGAGAAAATCAAGGAGATTGTGGAACACATAGCTCTAGGGAAGGCCCCCAGTTTTGGAGTGGATGATCAGGGAACCTTGTGGCACGGGAAGAGACTGTGTACCCGACATGGCGTAGATCAAGGATACGATCCTAAGAGAAGTGTATGATTCGGCATACTCGATCCACCCGGAAAGTACCAAGATGTACCAAGACATCAAGGAGATATTTTGGTGGTACGGATTGAAGCGTGATGTGGCAACATATGTGGCCCTATGTGACACGTGTCAGAGGGTCAAGGCTGAACATCAGAGGCCAGCAGGATTACTCCAGCCCTTGTAGATACATGAATGGAAATGGGAGATCGTCAGTATGGACTTCAGAACCGGTCTACCTCGCACTCATAGGGGATTTGACTCCATTTGGGTAATCGTGGATCGCTTGACCAAAGTGGCACATTTTCTGCCAGTAAAGACCACTTACACCGGAGCCAGACTAGCAGAGCTATATATGGAAAGGATTGCGTGTTTACATTGGGAACCAAAACGGATAGTGTCTGACTGAGGTACTCAGTTTACATCACACTTCTGGCAGAAGCTACATGAGTCTATGGACACTAAGCTGCATTTTAGTTCAGCTTACCACCCACAGACAAATGGACAGACAGAGTGAACCAATCAGATTGTGGAAGACATGTTGAGGGTGTGTGCTCTGCAGTATGGTAACAGTTGGGACAAGAGTTTGCCCTATGCAGAATTCTCGTACAACAACAGCTACCTGAAAAGTCTGCAGATGGCACCATTCGAGGCTTTGTATGGCAGAAAGTCCAGGACGCCCCTATTCTTGAATCAGACTGGAGAGAGTCAAGTTTTTGGGCCTGAGATACTAAGAGAGGCAGAGCGTCAAGTGCAAGTGATCAGGCAGAATTTGAAGGTGGCATAGTCCCGGCAGAAAAGTTATGCTGATGTTAGACGAAGGGATCTCAGCTTCGAAGTCGATGACTTTGTGCATCTCAAGGTGTCACCAATAAGGGGCATAAAGAGGTTTAATGTCAAGGGCAAACTGGCGCCTCGCTACATCGGACCCTTCAAGATATTGGAACGGATGGGCGAAGTGGCATATCGGCTAGAGCTACCAAAGAAGCAGGCCGGAGTGCACAATGTGTTCCACGTGTCCCAGTTGAAGAAATGTTTGCGGGTAATTGAGGAGCAGATTCTGATAGACGAGCTGAATGTGCAGGAAGATCTCACCTATGATGAGTATCCAGTTAAGATTTTGGAGGAGTCTGAGAAGGTGACAAGAAACAAGGTCATCCGGATGTGCAAGGTACAATGGAACCGACACTCAGAGGAGGCGACTTGGGAAAGAGAAGAAGACCTCAAGGTCGAGTACCCACAACTCTTCGCATCCATATCCGAATCTCGAGGATGAGATTCATCTTAAGGGGTAGGTTTGTAACACCCTAAAAATGCTCATTTAAAATTTCTAGCAATTGATTTTATTCTTTATGCTCATATTTAATATAGGGCAAATAAACTATTTTAGAGAATTAAAAACAAATGTAAGGAATAGAAACATCTCTGATGCATTCATGCTGCTGCATTAAGTTTTGTTTGCTAGTAGTTCAAATGAGAATTTGAATCCAATTTAAATTCGAGTTTAGATTGCATTTGTTTGAGCCTTAGGAAAGTTGTTTAGGAAAGAGTTCGATTTTGCCCCTTGAACTTTCTCCCTTGGTCTATTCCTCCCCCTCTTTCTTCTTTCCCCGAGCCGGCCCAATTTTTGGATTTTGGGATCTCAATTGATAGCATAATTAATACAATGATTTTCTCAATTTCCTAAAATTTTCTAACCTTTAAATAAATAACACGGAATTTAGTACAGGAACATTTTGTTTTCTGAGTTAAATTAAAACAACATAGGTTTAATATTGAGAGTTTTGCATTCATGCCGGTTGCATTTAGTGGTTTTATGTGTGTAAAGTTTTCAAAAATGCGTTTAGAAGCCTCATGGGAATTTTCCAGAGTTTTCTGACATTTATTCCTATTTTCCTTAGAGCAAATTCAAATTTTTGGAGTAGGCTAAAATCCATTTCGTGAGGTTCAAATATATTATTTGGGTTCCTCATGTCCAATTCTATCTTTGGAATTTTTCATAGGATTTTTAGAATTTTCAGAATATTTTTCATGGTTTTAATATCAATTCTGGACTTATCTGGAATTATTTTATAACCAGAAAAATAATTATTCCGAAAATTAAAATCACCCTAAATCTTAGTATACCCGCCTTGGCCCAAAGTTGACCCTATTTTAGGCCAAATCCATCCCATCACTTTATTGGGCCAAATTTCAATGCCCATTCGCATTGGAATGGGGCAACCACCTTTAGTCCCATATTGCTAATGAACCTAGAAGTGAGAGGTTTTCTCCCTATATATACGAACCACCTCTCCTCTGCAAAAGGCACACCATCGACTCCTTTACAAGGAGGCCCCTTTGTTTGGGATTCCATAAGGTAGTCTTCTTCCACCATATCTTCCACTACTGCCCATTCTTCGTTCGTCGTCGCGCCGAGCCTTCCGTCGTTTTTTGCCTCAAGATTTTTAGTAAGTCCCTCAGCGAATCTTGTAATTTTCTACCATATTCGTTTAGTCTATACTCTTTCGTAGAAAAGCCCCTGCTAGTTTTAAGCACTGAAAATCTTGTTTAGTCCATAGTTTACACGTTTTAGATTCGTTTTAATCATTTTTCGTTGTGTTAGATTCATGTAAACTTAAACTACACTTAGCAACTAGTTCATGTTGGTCACAAGGGTACAGATTCAAAGAAATCTAACGCCTAAATCCTGAATAGCCGATTCCAATGTTTTCTAAAAATTCGACTAGATTCCTTAGCCGCTCACTGTTTTAGCTGCTCACTGTTTTGACCATAACTTTTGATCCGCTTAACCAAATCTAGCAAATAAATACATTTTGGATATCTACAGAAAATTTCCTACTTGCATTGAAGAAGTCAGGTCAAAATATTCCTATAACTAAGTCAAAAATATTTAAACATATTCCTGCACACTTTGACTGAAGTGCTTCAAAAATTTTCTTATTTGTTTGAACTCAAGTTTTACGTCGGTTTTACAAATTCAAATAGAATTATTTGAAATAACAAGTACATATGATTTTGTTTAAATAAAATCAATCAAGCATATATTCGTATTGTTTTATAACCAAAATCCTTCGGATACCAATAAGCCACAGCGGAGATTTTCACCCTCAAAAATAGATTCTGAACGGTGCACTAAATCATGTGTTGTTTCTAGACAGTAGCTCCAAAAATTTTGATATTTTTCCAAAAGATAGATTATAAAATTTTGAAGCTAACCCAATTGGAATCACGTTAATCGGATGTCTAGAACTCGAGATATAAAATAAACAAGCAGACTATGTCACATGGTGACGAGAATTGATAAAGCCATAACTTTCTCGTTCTAGCTCCGATTAGAGTGATTCTTGCGCTCACGTGACCATAGAATCGAGCCCTTCCACTTAGCACACTCTTTTGAAGCTTTTATTTTTATTGGTGTACTGTTCTTAGTTTTATATTGTTTCTTCGCTTGTTTAGCTACATGTTGTGCTCGTGTCGTTGATTGCTGCGAGTAGAGGACTGCCATCAAGAGATTTCAAGGAGAAGAGTTTGAAGATCAAGAGCCGAAGACTATATGTGATTATACTAGATTTGAGGCAAGTTATAGCATGGACAATCCTTGCTACCTATACACACTTTTTACATACATTCACTTTCATATGCATGTGTCTAAATTGATGTCCTATTAAGGTTGTACCTAGTTTGTTTACTCATGTCCTTGTTACCTTGGGATTATTGCATATGGGTAGAATCTTTGCTATGCACAGCTACTGTCACTATTATTTTACTGTTACTGTTAATTTTGACTGAATGGTTCACTTCAACATTAATGATAAAACTTGGTTTTTAGCAAATTGGTTTAGGGAACTAGAGCATGTGCTGTGTGCTTTGCTCTAGTGTCTCTCCCTAAGGTCCGGTTCTTAAAGCGGCAACCCAGGAGCCTGTCGCCACCGCTGGAACTATTATGGCTCTAGTCTTGGTCAAGTAACTTGTACGTCTCTAGCTTGCCAGTGGTTATCGGAGTGGCCGACAACATTATGTGAAGTAAGGTACGGGGTGTTTTTTGATTCCACCGAGGACGGTAGCCCCGTCGGTTTGGTCTCGTTAGACCCAGTCCCGTGTTGGGAGCCCCTGTGGTATGGGAGCTCCGCATGTTGCGCTCTTTATTTTTGTTGTTGGCATGATTTTCCCGCGCTTGGACGCCATTGACCCCCTCACGTTGCGCCCTGAGGGTCAATCAATCTCGGTGCCTAGAGTCTCACCACCTTATTGTACCTTAGCGGCCACTGTCTTGTTAGGGTGTCTTGTGAAAAGCCTCATAGCGTCCCTATGCAATCACGTCATTTTGTACTATAAATGATGTGCGTGGTTGGGTGCAAAGTTCTTTTGAACTTTTACGCGACTGGTGGGTAAAGGGCGAAACCTCTGCAGTTTAAATCTATCATGATAGCCTTGCTCAGGGTCACGAGCGGCCTGAATCCTTTTTGATTAGAAGATGATGTTTATTTATGTTTAATGTCACTTATACTTTATTAATTGGGTTACAACTAGGTTTCATTCACTTATAGTAATTTGGTTAATGTTAAAATGAAGCAACTAAAAATGCAAATGCAGTTCAGCCATGTCTAGCCTTTTTGAGCCTTCATATTCCCGTGCTATACTTGCTAAGTAAGACATTTACTTACGCTTGCTATTATTCAACAAAATCCCGGATGTGTAACAGATGGATCAGTGATACTTCTGAGCTGTGGTCAACCAGTCGGTGTCCCTGTGGACTTGAGGCTCTACCTGTCGAGAGAGATAGACTTCCGCTGTGTTTTATTTCGGTAAACTCTGATTTAACTATTTTTTTATTCGAGCATATGTACTCTGATTTTCCATATTTGTAAGTTGTATGTGTTCTGTGGACATTCTGGGCACACATATGCCAGCATTCGGGTTTCTGTGTAAATCCGGGTGTGACAGCACCGCACCACCTCTCCCCCATCCACTGACCAGCGGGCCCCACGGGTCGGACTCGTCCCCTACCTCTCACTGTCACCCGAGTCGAGCTCGACTCATGACCGCCGCCTCGGCCCGGCCACCAGAGCCCACCCCCGCGCCTGTGGACCCACTGAAACTTCTAGGAAGCTTCCCCTATGCTGCCATTTCCTTTTAGCGCTGCCTCCCCTCTTGGAAAGCCCCCTCCCTGCATGGAAGGTTCAAGCTGCCGCCGCCGCCCCGATTCAGCATGGCTCGCACGCCAAGGCCAGCCCCAGGCCCTATAAAAGCCGAGCGCCGCAGCCCTAGGACCTCACCCAGCCCTCACCTTAAGCCATTCGAGCCACAGCGCTCCTCCCCCGCCTTGAGCCACCGCCACCTCCCACGAGCTCGCCGCCGAGCCACTTCTATGGGCAACTCCCAAGCCGTTTCCCACCCGCTCTCGCCTCTCCTAGCCTGCTCGCTGCCTCGCCGACATTGGCCGGCCGCTGCTCGCCATCGCCAGCCACCTCCACCGTAAGATTCTCGACGAGATCCCCCTGGGCATACTCCCCGTAGTCCCCGCTCCCTCCCCGTCTAGGTCTCGTCGCCAATGAGGCCCTAGAGCGCCGGATTGGCTCTGCTTCGGCGAGCCTTCGTCGTCAGACCGAGCAACGCCGCCGCACCAGCGACCCCCCTCGCCCTAATCCGATCTGGATCGTTGGATCCATATCCAATGGCCGCAACACGCCCCGCCCCTAGGTCAATGCCCAGAGTACTAGTCAGCCTGGCTCTTTTGCTAAAGAGCCCCTCCACTATGTGCGAATCAACCCGCAGTCCACCATAGTATTAAAAGTATTTACGACCAGTTCCTTTCTTGGTATTTAGGCCCCCGATTTTTAAATATTAGAACCCGCAGTCCAGTCCCTTCAATTTTGCACGTTAGCCCTTCAGTTCTTATACAAAATTATGTTTTAGCCCCTGATTTTTCACAAATAAGCCCCTGGAGACTTTTAAACTTTGCCAACAAGTCCCTGAACATTAGAAACGCCATAACTTTCGCGTTTTAGCTCCGATTAGTGTGATTCTTGCGCTCATGTGTTCGTAGGGAAGCGTAGATTAGTTATAAAGCCTTCTTTTATTCTGTTTCCACTGTTTGGTGTACTGTTCTAATAGAATAATTTTGTTTGCATGTACTGGCTTGTATGGATGTTTGTGTGGTGATTCGTGTCCAGTCGGTGAACTGTTTGCGTTGGAGTTTGAGTACAAGGAGGACTTTCAAGAGCAGGACCAGCAGCAGCACTTTGAGGAAGGCAAGTTATAGCACGAACAATCCTTGCTACCTACCCATTTTGTAATAATTTATTTCATACAAGCATGTGTCTAAAATGATGTACCATTAAGGTTGTACCTAGTCTTGATTATCCTGTCCTTTGATTACCTCAGGTTTATGCATATGGGTAGAATCTTTGCTATTCGCAGCTACTATCACCATTGTTTAATTGTTAATTTTGACTTAATGTTTCACTTCAACATGATGATAAAACTTGCTTTTTAGCAACTTAGTTTAGGGAACTAGAGCATGTGCTTCGTGCTTTGTTCTAGTGTCTCTCCGTAAGATCCGTTTCTTAAAGCGGCAACCCAAGAGCCTGTCACCACCGCTAGAACTATTATGGCTCTGGTCTTGGTTAAGTAGCTTGTACGTCTCTAGCTTGCCAGTAGTTACTGATGGGCCAACGGTGTTATGGGAAGAAAGGCACGGGGTGTTTCCTGATTCCACTAAGGAAGGGTGATCCGTTGGCTATGTCTCATTAGGCACAGTCCCGTGTTGGGAGTCCCTGCGATGGCAACTCCACATGTTGCGCAATGTTGGGGTGTGATGCCCGCGCTCTAGACGCCATTGACCCCCTTATGCTGTGACTCCGTAAGCGTCAGTCAATCTCAGAGCCTAGGGTCTCACCACCTTGTTGTACCTTAGCGCCAACTGTCTTGTTAGGGTGTCTTGTGAAAAGCCTCATAGCGTCCCTATGTGGTCACACCTTGGAAGTGTGATTTGTGTGGTCTGATCCACCTCCTCATTGTTGGTTTTAAAGTTCTTTTGAGCTTTTACGTGACTGGTGGGTAAAGGGCGAAACCTCTACATAGTGTAAATCTTTCATGATAGCCTTGCTTAGGGTCACGAGCGGCCTGGATCCTTTTTTTATTAGAAGATGATGTTTATTTATGCTTAATGTCACTTATACTTTATTAATTGGGTTACAACTGGGTTTTATTCGCTTGTAGTAACTTGGATAATAGAATTCACTATTCTTCTTAATCAACGATTTCTTATATAGAGAGAACGGCCCTCAGAAATTGGCCCAAGAATTCTTGGTATACGTTCATTCCAATCCTCAATTCTCCTTTCGAGATTCGGCGATAGTGAATCAATTGAACGCGCTTCGAAGATTTGTTCTACTTTTGGAAGACCTTGCGTTATATCACTAGATCTCGATTTTTCATATATAAACGTAACTAACCTATCTCCTTTGTAAAGGATTTTTCCATAATGACCATGAACAGTTGCTCCTATAGTGGCCAAATAAGGCTTAGCTGCTCTTAGAACAAAGGAGTCCATATTAACAATGAAAATTTGACCTGATTTTTTTATGTGCGATTTAAATAGACATACATTTTCACAAATAAATTGTCCAAGGTGAATTATTGCCGATGTCTCTTCCCACGAGTCATGATGGAGAAAGTGCCAATTCAAATGGAATGGCTCCAACATGATGTTACTGTCGAAATTCAAAATCCTTTTTTTTTCGTCTATTAAAGAGTATTTAAGCACTTGAAGTACTTGGAAGGTTTGTTTCAAATTGTCAAGGAACAAGTATTTTTTTAACAAGATCTGATTATGTGTTAATAAATAGTAAGATGAAGAAAAATTCGATATACTAGGTACAATAGCGCCTAAGAGCCCAAAAATATCTCGAATAGGAATTCTAGGATTCGATTCTTTTACCGCATTGGGATATTTCGAATTCTTGAATAAACCAATTCGAGAACAGTTGGATGCCGACAAAATCATCAAAGAAGGATATTCTTTATTTCCATTCAACAAGGTGCCAATAGCTTCTTGATGTTGGCTAAGTGATTGAACCTTCGCCTTGGAATAAAAGGAATTGGTATTGTTGCGATCTAACCTATTATTGGGAATCAGTCCTACACTTGTCCTATCATACCTTCTTCGTGTATACGAAGTAGTAGACTTGCCTAATTCAATTCTTAGGAAATCGCGACTCAGATCATTTGTTCTTACCTCAACAAGAGAAGCACGAGCCCCCTCTTTTTCTTCTTGTTCCCAATTCACTACTAAGCAAGTTCGAACGAATTGACTATTCGTGTGATAAATTCTTTGAGTTAACTTGCTATTTTCATGAGAAATAAAATTGACAAGTCGAAGTTGGAGATTATCCTCTTCTTGCAGGAGATCCCGCGGGAAAAGTGTTGCTAAATTTTTCCCTTCGTCCATTTGATATGCGACTGCAGGTCGAACCGAAACAAAATACTTTTCCTTGCTTTTGAGAATTTTTTTCCGTTGAACATAAACCCAATTTTTCCTTTTTTTTGATTCCTTAGAATCTTTTTTTTCTCTTTCTGGTGGTATCAAACTGCCACCTAATATCTTATCTGCCTCTTCAGGAAAATGAATATCTCCGGAAAAGATTTTGAGTTCTGTATGGCTTTTTTTTCTCTTCACTCGGACCAATCCACCTAGTCTACTTCTTGTATTTTTTGTGAGTTGTGTATCGACTCCAATAATACTATTGTCAAGTACAAAATCGAAAATCAGACCTGTTAGCATTCTAAGGTCAAAAGTATAGTTTAAATTAAAGTAAAAAAAAGCTTTATGTATACTTAACTCATATAAATAGGGGTAAACAGGGCTTCTGATGTTTCATAGAAATTGTTTGTTACGTCAGAATCAGAAGAAACTAATTCTGTATGCAGAAACAAAATATCTCTCATTTCCGACGCGAATATATTTTTTTTTTGAATTTCGAAATAAACGTTCTTGTCTTGTGGGGAACGATGCACAAATTTTTGGAATCCGGTACCAACAGGTATAATCCCCCCCAGAACTACGTTTTCTTTTAGGCCTTTCAACCAATCAATACGACCTCGTAGGGCAGCTTTTGCTAAAACTCGAGCAGTTTCTTGAAAACTTGCTTCAGATATGAAACTTTGGGTATTCAGGGAAGCCCTTGTTATTCCCAATAAGATTGCCCGATAATAGATCGATTCATCTAAAGCCCGCCCTGCTCGTTCCGCTCGCAATAGTCCTATTAATTCCCCAGGTAAAAAAACATTAGACATTCCATCTTCGGAAACCCTTACTTTTGATGTTACTTGGCGTATAATAATCTCTATATGTCTATTATGGATTTGTACCCCTTGGGATCGATAAACCTTTTGTATCTTATTAACCAAAGAGATACGACTTTGGGCTATGGTTAGCTCAGCTCCAATCAAGAATCCCCAGGGAACCCCAAGAATTCTTGGTATACGTTCATTCCAATCCTCAATTCTCCTTTCGAGATTCGGCGATAGTGAATCAATTGAACGCGCTTCGAAGATTTGTTCTACTTTTGGAAGACCTTGCGTTATATCACTAGATCTCGATTTTTCATATATAAACGTAACTAACCTATCTCCTTTGTAAAGGATTTTTCCATAATGACCATGAACAGTTGCTCCTATAGTGGCCAAATAAGGCTTAGCTGCTCTTAGAACAAAGGAGTCCATATTAACAATGAAAATTTGACCTGATTTTTTTATGTGCGATTTAAATAGACATACATTTTCACAAATAAATTGTCCAAGGTGAATTATTGCCGATGTGCAGTTGCTTAAGAATTCACTATTCTTCTTAATCAACGATTTCTTATATAGAGAGAACGGCCCTCAGAAATTGCAAATACTAATTTGTTAAGAATTAATCGAATTGAAGTCATAGTGTCATCGTTGGCAGGAATCGATATATTCGCGAGATCCGGGTCACAATTTGTATCGACTAAAGAAATAGTAGGAATCCCCAAAATGGCACATTCCCTATACGTTTCTAGGGGAGGGGTTGTTTATCTATAAAAAGAAATATGACCAAGAGTGGTTCAAATAAATGAACCAACTAAAAATGCTAATGCAGTTCAGCCGTGTCTAGCCATACTTTGAGCCCTCATACACCCGTGCTATACTTGCTAAGTAAATGTTTTACTTACACTTGTCATTTATTCAACAAAATCCCTGATGGGTAACAGATTGGGCTGTGCATGAGTCTGTTGCTGAGTTTTCAGAAGATCTAGCATACTACTGAGTTGCGTTCTCCCAGTCAGAGTCCCTGTGGATTGTGGCTTCGCTTCGTTGAGAGTCATTAGTCTTCCGTTGTATTGGTTAGCTTATTTATGTTAAACTTTGATGTAAAACTCTATTTATTTGTCACACCCGGTTTTAGGAAGAAAACCAGATGCATTTCATATGTGTGCCAGGATCAAAAATTCACACATACGATAGACGTCATAAGTGAAATATCATAAGACAGTGCATAATCAAATAAAAGAGTTAATGTATCATTATTACACTCCAAGACATCAGTCTTTAACGGAAAGTAAAGCGAGTAGCTAGCAGCGGATAGTCCAACAACTCCACAGGCAGTAGACTGGTGAACACATACGCCTAGAACTCCTGGAAATCCTCTAGAAACTCTTCCAAATCACCTTGGTCTGAACAACCTTGCATAAAGCAAGGATGAGTACACTTATGGTTGGTACCCAGCAAGTGTAGACTAAATAAATGACATGCAAGGCTAAACAAGGATAAAGCTGACATGGTTTGACTGCATTTAGCTTTTAGTTGGTCAACCTTTTAACATTAATTAACAAGTGTAAGTTTATACCATCCCACAATTAAACAGTATACCATAACACGTTCAGGAATAAAGAACAACAATTTGATGTCATCTTTGAATAATTAATCATGCGAAGGTCCAGGCTGCTCGTGACCGTGAGCATATGAGTATGACTGATATATCAGTTTTACACTCTGCAGAGGTTGTACACTTTCACCATAAGTCATGTTTTCCCACTCATGCCTGAGGGAGCCAACCTCGTAAAAACACAAAAGTGCGTGGCTTGGGATACACTACGAGGCATTTACAAAGATTCCCTAATAAGTGCAGCACGCTAAGGTTTCAAAATCCCAGCAAAGCATAACCCTCCCTAATGAGGTGTGTCTCTTAGCTAAGCCCACTGCTCAAGAAGACCGGGTTATACCTCATCGAAGTCTCCCCCACTTGCCCTTTCGGTAAGACATGCACATATTACAGTTTCTAATTAGTAAGCCAAGATCACTCCAAGATCAGAGCCCGCTTATCTTATGGTTGTACTGTTTCCCTGGGTGGTCACTCCATGTTCCATTTAAAATATGATCTTGAGTTATCAGGGTATGAATATGAAGTAAATCCAGTTTAATATTTAAACCCATAGTTTACCATGCCCAAGTTCAGCAACTAAGCAATATTCTACCCAACATAAGCAAAGCATCCCAGGTGCAACAAGGACAGTGGTAAAAGACTAGGAACAACCTTAACATAGGACCCACCAAATTAATGCAATGCGGAAAAGTAAAGTGTATCTTTTATTTGGTGAATAATAGGACCATAAAGAGATGATCAAAAATACACTTGCCTCCTCCAAAGCCTTGCTGCTGCTCAAAGTCTTCCTCGAACTGCTCTTTGAATCCCTCGAACGGCACGACTTCTAAACGCAGCACACAAGCACATACAAAGGACAAAACAAAACAATAAGAAACAGTACACCAAACAGTTGCAACAGAACAAACCAAGGTTATAAAATTAATCTACACGTTACAAGCATCACATGACCGAAAGAATCACTAAAATCGGATCTAAAACGTGAAAGATATGGCTAAAACAAGTTTCAGGGTCTTATTTGAAGAAAACCGAGGACTAAAACGTAATTATACATAAAACTACAAGGGCTAACGTGTAAAAATACCTTACCAGGACGGCACGCACTAATACTAAAAAGATCAGGGGCTAAATCAAAGAAAAAGGACCGATCTGCAATTATTTTTATAACTATCCTGGCCAAAGTGGAGGGGTTCTTTAGCAAAACGACCACGGCTGATCGGGCGCTGACCGGTACGGGGCTTGGTCAGATTGAATCTGAGCCGTAGGATCTAGATCTAAGGGCTGGAACTCGCTGGAGAGCTACTGCACCGGCGACGAACTTGCAGCACGGCGGTGCCGCTCGGCCGACGGCGAAACTTTGCTGGAGTTGTACGAAACTCGGCCTACAAGCCACCATTCACGACGCGACGGGCACCAGAAGCATCAAGAGGGAACGCCAAGCTCACCTAGGGTGATGTCAACAACGATCGGGCGGCGAGGTGGATAGACGACGAGGAGGGGCGGCTCTGGCGATGCAGTGTAGAAATCGCAACGGATTAGGCTTGGTCAAAGGCACAAACATGCACGGGATCAACATAGACAGCCTCGTTACCTTCTTTTGAAGCTCCTGGGCTTGATCTCGTCAAGAGACAGGTAACAACGGCGGAGATCGACGGCCGGCGAACAAAGGCGGCGATGCAGGGCGCTAGCAAGCTTGGGAGCTCCTGGATCTCGGGTGGAGGGTTGGGCGAGGGCTTCGAGGTACGGGGAGCTTGGTTTATAGTCCCTGGAACCCACCTAGGCGTGACACGCATGTATTTTGATTCGGACGCCGGCGGCGATCGTCTTCCCTACGGAGCAGTCACTTTCCTAGTGGGGGGATGCCCGGCGTAGGAAAGGGGGCGACGAAGGTTCGGGGAAGGCCCTCGAGGAGTCCGTGGGGCGAACGAGGGCGGCAAAAGGAAAGTCCGGCGCGCCGGCGGAACTTCGGGCTCGGCTCGGACTCGATTGGGAGGAAGGGGATGACCCCAACAGGTGGGGTCCTCCTGTCGGCGAAACATTGTGGGGTAAGGCTAGCCGGGCTGCGGGATAGGTTGCTGGCCCGGGGAAAGTGCTCGGCCCAAGAAGATGTTAAGCGACCGATGAAAGAACGAGGACTGGAAGCGAACTGGGCTGAGAGTTGAGGGGGCAAAACCGGACTCGAGCTTAAACATCTATTCTAAAGCCATTCAATTTGAATTTAAATAGGATTTAAATTCAAACAAATGACGAGCAACAAAACAAAAGTGCACCAGCATGAAATGCAACAACCACTTATTTTACTATAATTTATTTAAGTGGTATTAAATATTTTAGAGCCTAAAATAAATTCCAATTAATCATAGAAATTTTAATTGACCCTTAAATAAATCCTAGAAAAATCTAATAATTTAATGTGATGAAAATTAGGGTGTTACAAACATACCCCGTTAAAGAGAATCTCATCCTCGAGATTCGGATGAGCTAGCAAAGAGCTGGGGAAATTCTGCCATCAATTCATCCTCTCTTTCCCAGGTAGCCTCTTCCTCTGCGTGGTGACTCCATTGTACTTTGCACATTTTAACCACTTTGCTCCTGGTGACCCTCTCTACTGTTTCCAATATTTTAATCGGTTGCTCGGTGTATGTCAAATCATCTTGTACATTTAGCTCTTCTAGGGGTAACTACTCTTCGGGGACTCTAAGACACTATTTCAACTGAGATATGTGAAACACATTGTGAACATCCGACAACTGGGTTGGTAACTCCAACTGATACGCTACCTCCCCTCTCCTCTCCAAAATCTTGAAGGGGCCTATGTAGCGAGGTGCTAGCTTACCTTTCACCTTGAACCTCCGCAGTCCCCTTATAGGTGATACCTTCAAATACACAAAGTCTCCTACCTCAAAGGTCAACTCTCTCCTTCGAGTATTGGCGTAACTCTTCTGGCTTGATTGAGCAACTCTAAGATTTTCCCTAATGATCTGAACTTGTCTTTCTGCCTCATTGATGATTTCTGGCCCGAACAGATGCCTCTCTCCAGTCTCGTTCCAAAACAATGGGGTCCTGCATTTTCTTCCGTACAGGGCATCGAAGGGCGCCATCTGGAGACTCGCTTGGTAACTGTTGTTATAAGAGAATTCCGCGTATGGCAAACTCTTATCCCAACTTCTCCCATACTTTAGAGCACAGGCTCTTAGCATATCCTCTAGTACCTGATTCGTCCTTTCCGTCTGACCATCTGTTTGAGGATGATAAGTAGAGCTAAAATTCAACCTTTTATCCATGGACTCATGCAGTTGTTGCCAAAATCTTGATGTGAACTGGGTGCCCCTATCAGAAACAATCCTTTTTGGCACTCCATGGTACCACACAATTCTAGCAAAATATAGTTCTGCAAGCCTAGCTCCCGTGTAGGTGGTCTTTACAGGAATGAAATGAGCCACTTTGCTTAATCGATCCACTATCATCCAGATGGAATCATAACCATCTCGAGTACGCGGCAAACCGACTATGAAGTCCATACTAATCTCTTCCCACTTCCACTCAGGGATATTCAAAGGCTGAAGTAATCCTGCCGACCTCTGGTGTTCAGCCTTGACTCTCTGGCAGGTGTCACACACAGTGACATGACTGGCCACGTCACGCTTCATAACGTACCACCAATATCTCTCCTTCAAATCTTGATACATCTTGGTACTCCCATGGTGGATTGAATATGAAGAATCATGGGCCTCCCTCAGTATGAGCTGTCTCAGCGATTCCACATCTGGTACACAAATCCTATCCTTCAGCCACAATGTTCCTTGATCATCTAATCTGAAATCGGGTGCCTTACCATAATTCATGAGTTGCTTGATCTCCTCGATTTTCTTGTCTCCTAACTGACCCTTTCGTATCTCTGCCTCTAGGGTGGGCTCTACCTCCATGGTTATTCCTTCGGTGTGGGTGACCATCCCTAGGTTCAGCCTCTCGAACTCCTTGTGCAACTCCGGGGGTAGTTGGTGGGCTAAGACCATATTAGCTTGGCCCTTCCGACTTAAGGCATCCGCTACTACATTGGCTTTCCCTGGATGATAATGTATCTCCAGGTTGTAGTCCTTGATCAGCTGAAGCCAACAACGTTGTCTCAAGTTAAGGTCCTTCTGCGTGAAGATATACTTCAAGCTCTTGTGGTCGGTGTAAATCTGACACTTGTTTCCCACAAGGTAATGCCTCCATATCTTCAATGCGTGCACCACAGCTGCTAATTCCAGATCATGGGTGGGGTAGTTCTGTTCATGCTTCCTCAATTGTCGGGATGCATATGCTACAACACGTCACCCTGGCATGAGTACACAGCCAAGACCCCTCTTCGAAGCATCACAATATATATCAAAACTGAAGGATCGAAATGGCGACCAGAGAGGGGGGAGTGAATCGGAGCCGACAAAAATTTCTTCTCAAAACTCGGCCTATGTCCCACAATCACTACCCTATGATTCCTCACTAGCTTGTAAAGGTAGCGTAGTCACAACGGAGCTACCAACCCTAGGAACAAGCCAAAAGAGAAATGAAGCGGAAGCACACAACTTGAAAAGCAAAGAGAAGCAATTGTCTGCCAGGCCTGGTCGGACTGTCCGCACAGAAGGCTCGGACTGTCCGTGAGGCGGGCGGACTATCCGACAGAGGAGGACGGACTGTCCGTAAAATCAACTTGAATCTCCAGAAACGTTGGGTCCTCTACGGACTGTCTTGCGGACCATCCGCCAGTGTCGCGGACCGTCTGAAAAGGTCACACGGACCGTCCGAGAAAAGACTTAGCCAAATTGAGAAAAAACACAAACAATCAGACACGTCACGGACCGTCCGCCAATCACATGCGGACTGTCCGAGACCACGCGGACTGTCCGCCACCCCTAGTCGGACTGTCAGAGAAACTCGACGGACGAATAGGAAGAACAGCTACAGTAAATCGCGGGTGAACTCTCCCAAATCCAACACCGGATCTCCCAAACGGCTAGAGCTCTTGAAGCGAAACTTTGGGGAGATGAGAAGCAACCCAAGAGGAAGCTTTGCCCCAAAAATCTCGGCCTCTAACTCCCTACAATACGAGGAATCGCGGATCTCACAGAAGCACACCCTCACCACGAGTTCATCACAAAAACTTCAAATCTAGACCAAATCCCGGCGTTTGAGTGTTCAAGGCAGTCACCCATGATCCCCACAAAGAAATCTGAGAGGAAACGGCCTAGAAACGACGAATCGAACCAAGAACGAAAATAGCACAAAATGAACTTGGGAAGGAAGACAAGCAAATCATCTCTAGATAAAATCTTCCATACAACCAGAGGTCACGATCTATACAACGGTGGCTAACCTCCACCCTTCATCCACTTGCTAAGATTACTCGATCTGCACTTGGCTAGCCTACCAGAAAAGAGAGTAAATGAACTAGGGTTTCGAATAGATAACTTGCCATCCCCTCCACCTCCTATTTATATTGAGTCTTCTGGTGGGGGGGAAAGACCACACTACCCCTACACTCTAAACCTAAGATACATACCCCTCAGGGGAAATCTTGGGACTCTGAGATATTTCCTCCGGCTGAGCACGCCGTCCATCCGGCCTTGCTTCCCTCCGACGCAAGCTCCAGGATCCCGCCGCGTGTCGACCGCTTTGAAGCTTCTCGAACGCGCCCGGATCACCGTCTCTGTCACATTGGACCTTCGGGCTCAGTTTTGAGGCCCAAACCGAGAAACCCTCCTCTGATGGTTTTGTGGCCCAACCATCAAACCTCGCGTACAAGCTTCGATTGTTAGCTGCTACCTTGCACGGGCTCAGTCCACGACGTCGTCTTGCTCTTCTTGCACCATGCCGACCGCACTCGATCCCGTCTGGCCACCGGGTCCCTCGAACCAAGCCTACTTGTCTCTCCACTCCTCGGAGGCCACTCTGGCTAAGACCTTTCGTGCTTATTCTTCACCTGCACCAATACAAACCGAGTCACATCGAACACCTACAATACTAGGCCAAGAGTCAGTCCAACACCACGTTGTCAATCACTCATCACACTGGGAAGCGACCATCCACCAATCCTCGGACACACTTGGTCCTCAAAAACTATTGTGAATGTCTGGTATAACTAACACAGGAGTTGTTGTCAACCTCCTTCTCAGTTCCTCAAAGCTGGCTTGACAAGCATCTGTCCACTTGAAGTCTTTATCCTTCTCCAATAAAGATGTAAAGGGGTTTCACAATGTTCGAGAATCCCTCAATGAACCTGCGGTAGTAACCGGCCAATCCAAGAAATCTTTTGATCTCATACACACTCTTAGGGGGTTCCCATTCCAACACTTCACTAACCTTGCTCGGATCGACTGCAACTCCCCCATCTTTGATGACATGCCCAAGAAATGCCACTTCCTTTAGCCAGAACTCACACTTAGCATACAACTGATTCTCTCCGAGTTTCTGCAACACCAGCCTCAGATGTACCTCATGCTCCCCTTCATTCTTGGAGAAAACCAGGATGTCGTCGATGAAAACCACCACAAACTTGTCCAAGTACACCATGACACCTTGTTCATTAGATACATGAAGTAGGCAGGGGCGTTACTCAAGCCAAAGGACATGACTGTATACTCATAAAGACCATATCTGGTTGTGAAGGCTGTCTTGGGAATATCGGAGGGTCATATTCTCAATTGGTGATATCCTGATCGCAGATCGATCTTGGAGAACACTTTGGCTCCTCTCATCTGGTCAAAGAGATCTTCAATGCGGGGCAGTGGATACTTGTTCTTGATGGTCACCTCGTTGAGAGATCGGTAATCTACACACATCCTTTGCGTACCATCCTTCTTGCCCACAAAGATGACTGGTGCTCCCTAAGGTGAAGAACTAGGACAAATAAAACCATTTTCCAATAATTCACTAAGTTGTTTCTTAAGCTCTTCTAAAACATTAGCAGCCATTCTGTACGGTCTCTTAGAGATAGGTGTAGTGCCAGGTAAAAGCTCAATAATAAACTCAATGTCTCAGTCTGGTGGCATACCTGGCAATTCGTCGGGAAAGACGTCGGGAAACTCGCACACCACCTGGATGCCTTCTAGTGGGGCCCCATCCAGTTGATTTACTGTACCATCGGCCGTAGGTGGTAGAGTAGTCATGAATTCAATCCTTTCTCCTTATGGACTTGTCAACAGCACAGATCCCTTGGCACATTGGATCACAGCATCATGCATGGTCAACCAATTCATCCCGAGTATAATATCAATCCCACTCGATTCCAAGACAATGAGTCTGGCCCCGAAGTCCTTCCCCAGAATCTTAAGACTAACTCCCGGGCACAAGAACTGCGCTTTCATGTCCCCTCTAGGTGAGCTAACTAACATGTGAGTTCTCATGGGTACCATGGTTATGTTATGCTTAGCTACATATTGGGCAGTAATAAAAGAATGGGATGCTCCAATATCAAACAAAATTGATGTAGGGACTGAGTTGACAAGGAACATACCGAGCACTACATCCTGAGCCTCCTGGCAGTTTCTTTGACCACGTGGTTCACCTTGCCATGCACAAAATTCTGCTGCCCTTTGTTGCCCTGCGGAGTCTGATTTCCACTCCGTGCTTGCTGCATCTGAGGGCTGGGTCTGGGGGTGTTAGCATTCTGACCTTGGGCGCCTGTGGTGTTCCTCTTGGGACAGTTGTTGGCATAGTGCCCCGTCTCCCCACACTTGAAACAGCCGGCACCAGCGGGGGTGTTGGGTGCAGAGGGCTTCACTGGGGTGCTCATTGGGGTGTTCTGATGGTTCTGCTGGAAACTAGTGCACGGAGTAGACTGGTTCTGACGCTGGAACTGAGTCTGCCCAAAGTTCCCACCTTTAGTTGCAGGACGGAAAGGGGTCCCCTGAGGTGGAGCAAAACGAGGACGGACGTTGCTGCTGCCTTGTCCCGATGAGTTGAACTTCCTTTTCATCTCCCCCATCTCACGACGGACATGCTCCACACTAATGGCCTTCTCCACCAGGCCCTGGAACATGGGAAACACATGCACCATCAGCTGATACTTGATAGGGGCATTCAGAACTTCCAGGAAATGCTCCTGCTTCTCATCATCTGACACCTCTGCCGGTGCATAACGAGCCAACTGAAAGAACTTGTCCCTATACTCGCTCACAGACATGCTGCCCTGCTTCAGCGCGAGGAACTCCTTTTTGATCTTCATCACATCGGTGGGGATGTGGTGCAACCTAAAGATGGTTGTGAATTCCAGCCAAGTGATAGCAGTAGGTGTGGCATGAGCGGCTTTGAAAGCATCCCACCAATCTGAAGCTAATCCCGTCAGTCGCCCTGCAGCATATAGTACCTTCTCCGTGTCATTGCATTGGGTGATCTCCAGCTTCTTTTCAATTGTCTTCAGCCAGTCATCAGCATCGAGCAGGTCTGACGAGTGAGAGAATGTTGGGGGTTGGTGACTCATGAAATCCCTGTGCTTGTCCCGAGGTGGCTGGTTGTTGTTGTTATTGTTGTTGTTGTTCATCTGAGTCTGCATGGCCGTCATGGTGGCAGCGATGTTCTGCAGGATCTGAGTTTGAGCAGCGAGGATTTGATACATCCCTGCTGGTGGTGTTGGTCCTGCTTGAGAGTTGGGGTTGGTGTTGTTGCGTCCTAGACGTATTACCGGTGACCGATCAACTCCACCACTGGACCTGGTGTTCACCATCTGATGGTTAGAGATATGAGACTCAGATGATTGCTGGGGAAACAAATAATCACAAACAAGTGGAGAAAAAGGATAAAGATGTTGCGCATATCCAAAAGATCCAACTACAACACTTGTCACCTTCAGACTGCACCCAAACAGATTCTGAGTGCCTTAATGAAACCAGTATAGCGCACAATCTGAAGCTATAAACATTATGAAACTTGGTCAGAACGATGCTTGTTAAGTTTTGAATCCAACCCAACTTGAATCGCCTTAATCAGATTTTTAAATCTTGAGATATTAAATAGACAAGCTCGTTGTGTCAGGCACTCGAGTCAGGTTCCAAGGGGCACACTAATATGTGCACAACTCCATATCAGACAACCCAAATTTCTGAATAATTCCCGAAATATATATTATGAAGTTATGAATCTAGTCCAACTTGAATTACTGCAATAGGAGTTCTGTAACTCGAGATATAAAATTAACAAGCTTGTGGTGTCAGACCGGTTCTCCTCAGGCAGGTTCTGAGTAATTTACTAAGAAATGCATAACTCTTAATTTGCTGATCCCAAAATTCCCAAAATTTCCAGAAGGTAGTTTACAGAGTTAGGAATCCATCCCAACTAGAATCATGTCATTTGGACCTCTGTAACTCCGGAAACAATTCGAACAGTACCGACATGTCAGGGAACAGATTCCAACATAGCGTGAAACGCAAGATAGATTGAGGCAAATTGATTGGAGAACATAATATGAGTAACCGAGATAATTATATAACGCAAACCAAACTAACTTTATTGATTTAAGATGTCTGATGCCTTGTGGTCATCACTCCACAAAATACCGCACTCACAGCAAAGATCCAACTCAAAACAATCACTCATCAAGCAAGCACACCTAAACAAAAGCGAACACACCGACCTCAACGACGACTCAAACTAAACGATTACAAAAGAGGGTTGACTGCCTAACTCCTAGAGTACTTGTGTCACTACACCAGCTTCTCCATAATCTAGTATATCCCGCTCCGGTGACTCTGCTCGCAGCACTTCTTCATTAGGATCTTCTCCCCATGGCTTAGGCACTAGGTCTCCATTCAGCTGGGCTGCCAGGATGTCCCTCTCCCTTCTCATCTGAAGCAACGAGTACCTAATCCAGCACAGCTCACTTTGTATGGCATCCAGATCCGTGTTGAGAGCAGCAATGAGGTTCGTTAGCACTTCCTTTCCCATATCACCTTGGACGGGAGGAAGGACGGTCTGAGGGATTCCACTAGCACGGCGTGGAATGACCCTGTAGTGTAGGTTCTCCACTTCTTCCTTGTGCTTCTCGCAAAGTGCATAGAGGGCGCGTCTAGCTGCTTCACTGATCCCTGCTTGTAGACTGCACCGCGGAGTGTCATCATTGGAGATAGCAACCACCTTCTTCAATCCAGTTGCAAGATCGTCCACCCTGATGTGCACAGACACCGTCCAGTAGGATGGGTACCAGGTGCTCTTGTGCTCCGAACAGCGGTACTCCAGCCTCCGAGTGTACCCAACTGGCTCATTACAAGCCTGAGCAAGATGGGCAAATGAGCGGTGCCTCCATCATCTTGGTACTCTTCTATGCTCCTCTTCTCAGGTGCTCCTCCATCAGCAGCTTCAACTTCTGGGTTGACTTCCACAGGATCTTCATCTTCCACTTGCATCTCTTCTTCAGGTGCGGTCTGCTGCTGCATCTCCTAAGTTTCTGGCTGCTCCTGCTGCATTTCCTCATCCTCCATGAGCTCTTCAGCGGGAGTGGCCCTCTTGCATTGAGTCCTCTTGGAACGTGCCATCTACTAAGAGAAAAGATGATTGGAATTAGAACAAGTCTAAGGAATCACTTAAAGCAAAGATAGCATACCCAAGATGAGAATAAAAGCGTTTAGGACCAAGATGATGGTAAAACAAAAATGGAGAGGTAAAAAGCATAGAAGCATGAATAATAGAGCAATAGACCTTAAATACGACCATTTTCTATCTAGGCTTGCGTCCTACAGTCAACACGGCTCTGATACCACTGCTGTCACACCCGGTTTTAGGAGGAAAACCAGATGCATTTCATATGTGCGCCAGGATCAAAAATTCACACATACGATAGACGTCATAAGTGAAATATCATAAGACAGTGCATAATCAAATAAAAGAGTTACTGTATCATTATTACACTCCAAGACATAAGTCTTTAACAGAAAGTAAAGCGAGTAGCTAGCAGCGGATAGTCCAACAACTCCACAGGCAGTTGACTGGTGAACACATACGCCTAGAACTCCTGGAAATCCTCTGGAAACTCTTCCAAGTCACCTTGGTCTGAACAGGGTTGCGTAAAGCAAGGATGAGTACACTTATGGTTGGTACTCAGCAAGTGTAGAGTAAATAAATGACATGCAAGGCTAAACAAGGATAAAGCTGACATGGTTTTACTGCATTAAGCTTTTAGTTGGTCAACTTTTTAACATTAATTAACAAGTGTAAGTTTATACCATCCCACAATTAAACAATATACCATAACATATTTAGGAATAAAGAACAACAATTTGATGTCATCTTTGAATAATTAATCATGCGAGGGTCTAGGCTGCTCATGACCGTGAGCACGGCTGTTATAACAGTTTTACACTCTGCAGAGGTTGTACTCTTTCACCATAAGTCGTGTTTGCCCACTCATGCCTGAGGGAGCCAACCTCATAAAAATACAAAAGTGCGTGGCTTGGGATACACTACGAGGCATTTACAAAGATTCCCTAATAAGTGCAGCACGCTAAGGTTTCAAAATCCAAGCAAAGCATAACCCTCACTAATGAGGTGTGTCTCTTAGCTAAGCCCACAGCTCAAGAGGACCGGGTTATACCTCATCGAAGTCTCCCCCACTTGCCCTTTCGGTAAGACATGCACATATTATAGTTTCTAATTAGTAAGCCAAGATCAGAGCCCGCTGATCTTATGGTTGTACTGTTTCCCTGGGTGGTCACTCCATGTTCCATTTAAAATATGATCTTGAGTTATATGGGTATGAACATGAAGTAAATCCAGTTTAATATTTAAACCCATAGTTTACCATGCCCAAGTTCAGCAACTAAGCAATATTCTACCCAACATAAGCAAAGCATCCCACGTGCAACAAGGACAGTGGTAAAAGACTAGGAACAACCTTACCATAGGACCCACCAAATTAATGCAATGCGGAAAAGTAAAGTGTATCTTTTATTTGGTGAATAATAGCACCACAAAGAGATGATCAAAAATACACTTGCCTCCTCCAAAGCCTTGCTACTGCTCAAAGTCTTCCTCGAACTGCTCTTCGAATCCCTCGAACGGCACGACTTCTAAACGCAACACACAAGCACATACAAAGGACAAAACAAAACAATAAGAAACAGTACACCAAACAGTTGCAATAGAACAAAACAATGTTATAAAATTAATCTACACGTTATAAGCATCACATGAGCGAAAGAATCACTAAAATCGGATCTAAAACTTGAAAGATATTGCTAAAACAAGTTTCAGGGTGTCATTTTAAGAAAACCGAGGACTAATACGTAATTATACATAAACTACAAGGGCTAACGCGTAAAAATACCTTACCAGGACGGCACGCACTAATACTAAAAAGATCAGGGGCTAAATCGAAGAAAAAGGACCGATCTGCAATTATTTTTATAACTATCCTGGACCGCGGGTTGAATCAGTCAAAGTGGAGGGGTTCTTTAGCAAAATGACCACGGCTGACCGGGCGCTGACCGGTACGGGGCTTGGTAAGATTGAATCTGAGCTGTAGGATCTAGAACTCGCTGGAGAGGTACTGCGCCGGCGACGAACTTGCACCACGGCGGCGCCGCTCGGCCGACGGCGGAACTTCGCTGGAGTTGTACGAAACTCAGCCTGCAAGCCACCATTCACGACGCGACTGGCACCAGAAGCATCAGGAGGGAACGCCAAGCTCACCTAGGGTGATGTCGACAACGATCGGGCGGCGATGTGCACGGACGACGAGGACAGGTGGCTCCAGCGATGCTGTGTAGAAACGGCGATGGATTAGGCTTGGTCCAAGGCACAAACACGCACGGGATCAACTAAGACAGCCTTGTTACCTTCTTACGAAGCTCCTGGGCTTGATCTCGTCGAGAGATAGGCAACAACGGCGGAGATCAACGGCCGGCGAACAAAGGCGGCGATGCGGGGCGCTACCAAGCTTGGGAGCTCCTGGATCTCGGGTGGAGGGTTGGGCGAGGGCTTCGGGGTGCGGGGAGCTTGGTTTTATAGTCCCTGGAACCCACCTAGGCGTGACGCGCATGAATTTTGATTCGGACGCCGGCGGCGATCGCCTTCCCTACGGAGCGGTCACTTTCCTAGTGGGAGGATGCCCGGCTTAGGAAAGGGGGCGACGAAGGTTCGGGGAAGGCCCTCGAGGAGTCCGTGGGGCGAATGAGGGCGGGAAAAGGAAAGTCCGGCGCGCCGGCGGAACTTTGGGCTCGGCTCGGACTCAATCGAGAGGAAGGGGACGACCCCGACAAGTCGGGTCCTCCTGTCGGCGAAACAACACGGGGTAAGGCTAACCGGGCCACGGCATAGGTTGCTGGGCCGGGGAAAGGGCTCGGCCCAAGAAGATGTTAAGCGACCGACGAAAGAACGAGGACTGGAAGCGAACTAGGCTGAGAGTTGAGGGGACAAAACCGGACTCGAGCTTAAACATCTATTCTAAAGCCATTCAATTTGAATTTAAATAGGATTTAAATTCAAACAAATGACAAGCAACAAAACAAAAGTGCACCAGCATGAAATGCAAGAACCACTTATTTTACTATAATTTATTTAAGTGATATTAAATATTTTAGAGCCTAAAATAAATTCCAATTAATCATAAAAATTCTAATTGATCCTTAAATAAATCCTAGAAAAATCTAATAATTTAATGTGATGAAAATTAGGGTGTTACATTATTCAAGCATATGTTCTCTGTTTATTATATTTGTTTGCTATATGTGTACTATGACTTCCTAGGCACACATATGGCCGCATTCAGATTTCTGTGTAAATCCGGGTGCAGTAAGAAAAAATTATAATTTTTTCTTAGCTTGTAAAATGCTTAATTTAGTAAAAAAAACTTGACAGGTGGGTGCAGATTAGTCCAACAACTTATAAAATGCTCAATTTAATGCAATAACTTGGCAAATTGGTGCATTCGTGGTCCAAACGTTACAACAACATATTTGCTAATACATGTGGTGCCACCTGAACTCGATCTGCAAGCTGAGGACATATGAGCGTCGGCGACCGACGTGAGCTTATCAAGAAGAGTACGATGGTGGCAGTCACGGTGCGCATGAAGAACGCATGGTGTCTGCGCCTCGTGCCTCGATCACCGACGTTGTTGTCGGATTGACCATACGTCCTCTCGGTTAGGCGTCATGAGCTGCATACTAATTCTATCGCAGAATAGTAGGGGCGCCGCCGTCATGTACTAGAATGACCAATGCAATGAGTGGTGGCCTTTTGACCTTGCAAGTTCACATGCTGGTCACCGGCTGCCGCACTGCATTAGTACACGTATGGTGAGCCATGATTGCACGATCTATCACCGGTCCAAGATCAAAGAGGATTAATTATTTGAGTATTCAGTTCGCCTTTACGCAGTGCAACAATATAATTTATTTTTCTGTGAATATAACCTCTAATGCGACCCGACGCATTGGTAAATATTGCCATTGTAATATTTGGACCGAGGATTCACCAATTTGACAAGTTATTGCGTTAAATTGAGCATTTTACAAGTTGTTGGACCAATCTGCACCCACCCGACAAGTTATTATACTAAATTAAATATTTTATAAGTTGTTGGACTAATCTACACCCACATGCCTAGTTGTTGTATGGTAGGTGTAATTTACTCTTGCGCAAAATCAATAGACATAGCCAGCCAACAAATAAAACAATCTAGAGATTACAAATCCCATAGCTATCCTCCCCGTATAGACTTGTGACAGATCAACTTCGATGCAGTGCAACACGAAACTGTTGCCCATCATGTAGACTTCACGGTGACAAGGACTCGGAAATACCGCTCACCATTCTCCTTACCATAGCATAAATGACCAAAACGTGGGAAGATTGGAGAAAGAAATCGTGGGGGTTTTCACTCGTGTGTCTTGGACGTCTTCACCACAGTTCTACTTACAGAGGAGATGACTGCTTGTAACACAACTCTATTATCTCCTTTCTATGCTATTCATTAGCAGGAGAGAGCTTTTCTATTTAAGTTGACTTGTACCAACGTAAATTAATAATATAGAATTGCGTGTACCATGCACTCTTATTTTATTTTAGGATTCTATAAATAAGTCTTTACATAGGCCATTTTTTCAGCGGACCATGCCTTTAATCTTAGATTTTTGGGCCGGCTGGTGAACTCATCAAGTTCTATGATCTTGACAAACCGGTCAAACATAACCGGAGCCAAAGCCCACACGGAGAGTTGCTGCTAAGCATGTTTACAGGTAGCCTGTGTCCATGGTCTTAAATAACCCCACCTGTTTAGCACTTGGGACCTTTTTGCTTTACACCCATTCTCCTTGGAACCCAGGAGGCCCTAGGAACTAACAGCTGGATCTCATAACCGCACCCGTGGAATCCACCATTACAGGTGGTGTTCCTCACTGCTAATTACGTACACCAGTGTGCAACGTTAATTTGTCGCTGCCGTTCTCGGCATCATGTTGCATCAACAGATTCTGGTCAGATCACTCTTGAACGTTCATCAAACAGTAGAGGGAAAAATCTATATATGGACATATACACCACTGATGACAATAGAATATTTTCATGCTCAATTGCTTATCTGTTGTTACTTGTTAGTCGATCTCGGATATGTTTACCAGAATAATGAAGTTGAATGAGATTAAGCTCTCATACACCATCCACTGTGCCATTCCCGCCGCCCTCCTCGCGACGTGCCTTATGATCCTCGCCGTCGTGATTCTCCCCGACCGCTCGCCGCTGCTGCCGCCGTTGGTGACCGAGTACGGCGACGCCGGCGGTGGAAACCTGTCGTGCAACATCTTCAAGGGCGAGTGGGTGCCGGACCCGGAAGCGCCGCGCTACACGCCCGAGACCTGCCCTGTGATCCACGGCCACTACGACTGCATGCGGTACGGCCGGCTGGTGGTCTCCGCGGGGAGCTGGTTCTTCCGCCCGTCCGTGTTCCACGAGCGCGGCCGCCTCGTCGGGTGCAACGGCTGCCACGCGCCCAACGTCACGGGGATCTCACGCTCCGGTACCCGCTGCGGAAGGCGTTCCGGACGGCGCTCCGGGCGGCGGCGGCAGGCGGCGGGCGCCGCCGGCGCACCAGGACGGTGGTCGTGCGCACGCTCTCGCCGTCGCACTACGAGAACGGGGCGTGGAACGGGGGCGGCGACTGCGCGCGGACGCGGCCGGTGGCGCGCGGCGGGTGGGAGATGAACGCGGTGGAGAAGGAGATGTACGCGATCCAGGCGGAGGAGTTCGCGGTGGCGGCGAGGAGGGAGGCGGAGGCGAAGGGGGCGAGGATGCTGCTGCTCGACGCGACGGAGGCGATGGCGATGCGGCCGGACGCGCACCCGAGCAATTACCGCCTGTGGCAGCCCGACAGGTTCAACGTGTCGCGGGACTGCCTGCACTGGTGCCTGCCCGGCGCCATGGACGCCTGCAACGACATGCTGCTCCACATGTTGCTGCGTTAGAAACAGGCCCCAACGCGCAGCCATTATTTTGATATTTGATTTCTGATTTCAGTACCCTCTTAGCAGTTGCAGAGTGTTTTTTTACCATAAATCAAGCTGTTGCTGACAGACAATCAGAATGTTATATCCATATTCGATAGACTTTTTTTTTGCGAATGCCATATTAGATAGAGTTTGGGGGAGCATGATTCGATTGGGTAATCTCAGTTAAAACTGTCGAAATACTGACTCCCCTCGACCTCGCCATTGGACTAAAGAGGAAAAACAAAAATTCTGGTAGTTACTTCCTCCTCTGTTGAGAAATCATAGCTGTATATTTTGACCAGAGGAAAACTTTGACTACCACTTAAATCACATACGTTTAATGTACAAAATTGTTTGATATATCTGTACTCAATTTTGAGTCTTTATTGATATTATATCAGAGAGATTAAAATTTAAAATCCACTTTAAAAGATGTTTTCCCTATTTAAAATATGCATACTATTTCTGAACAGCGGTCATGCAATGCTTAGCCAAGTTCTACGAGTCCCCTTTACAGGTGGATAATGGGTTTGCTTCTTCCTTCAAGATTACATGTGAATGTCATACTGGCAGAGTTATTCGAATGAAAATTTTTAATGTGGTTGAAAATAATATAAATCATTGATCAACAATAATTCAATGGCTAAGAAATAAGACGTAGAGGTACCGAGAAATGTACCAATTGAATGGACCCGGTACCAAAAAATTAGACCAGGTACAAAAAACTTAACCCGGTACCAATTTTTTTCTTTGTTTTAATTCCTTTAATAATCAATGGCTAGGAAAAATGATGGACCCGGCGGAAGATACCCTGTGGTTCCTTTCAACCACTGTAAAAGAGATCGATTCGAATACCCATGTTCTTTTTGCAGAGAAGATCGGCATCTTACACCTGTGTCAGATTCAAAGTAGCATTTAACTACAAGACTTGCTGAATTGGACATCCACACCCAAGGGCATGTACAGCCCACAGACGGCGGGTCGTCTGCAGAACCTCGATTTTAGCATACAGACATATGTACAGACAACTCATACAACCCACAGACAGAGAGACCGTCTGTAAGCTGTTTAATACTTTGTATGTAGCTTAAGATCAACTACAAATATATTTGTGTATACCATTGTGTGGCTATTTGATAGAATAATACAAGCATAATAATAGAAAGATGATTATAATAATTTTTATAATATCAAAGCTTGCATAACACCGATACAAAATTTTATCCTGTCGCCATATTTGTGTGTATGGATATGGATTGGGTTATCATGTGGGTCCCATGAGTTAAAAAATCAAAAAGATTAGAATGCATCCTCTTATCCACACGCTTCCAGCAGCACCTCATCCTCATCCCGTTCCTGAAGCGGCAAGCAGAGCTCGGAGCCCAATACGGAGCGGCGGAGCAGAGCCCTGGCTCTGGAGGCTTGACGCAAGAGAGGGGCGTCGGCTCTGGCGGTTCCTGTTCTCGTGCGGCGAGGCGTGTGACGCGGCCGGCAGGCATTCAGCGGCCGCATCCTCCGATCGAGCTGCAGGAAGAGCACGCCGGGGCAGAGCAGCTCGCCGGGGCGGAGCAGCTGCGTCCTCCGCGCTCGGGACGGCCGAGACGGAGGGTGGGTCAGCTCCTCCGCCGGGGGGCGGCGGCGCAGCCGGCGAGATCTGCGGCCTCTCGTTCCAGCCGGCGCCGTGGAGGAGAGCAGGCCCAAGGTCCTCCGCGTCGCCGTCCGCGGCCACTCGGCCTTGGCCCTTGGCTCGGTCGGGCCTGGGATTCTCCTCGTCGACCGTCGTCCTCGACGCCGTCCTCCTCCTCTGCGCCGACTCGCTCCGCTCTTCTTCGATTCAGTGAGCTTCGCCATGATGCCTCCAGTGTCGGTGAGGTACGTCGAAGATGGCGCGAAGAACAGGCTGGTGGGGCTAGATTTGGCGCGCGGGATCCGAGCACCTTCGCCTCGCGAAGACGAGGGCGTACAGCCCGCCCGCTGCTGTCTGCTCCGCTTGGGAAAACGGGACGGAGTTGTCGTCTCGCGAGACGACGGGTGGGTCGTCTGTGGGCTGAACTGGGGGTGTTTTTGCAAAAATGAATCACGTAGACGGGATTAAATCGACGGGCTGTATATGCCCTAAGTTTTCATGGGCAAACCACTGCAGATAGGTTTTTGACCACTCTCTCCGTGAAGACCTACACTTATTATTTATTTGATAAAAAAATCTATTTTACTATTTTTTTATTCACTTAGTACACTTAACCCCTAAAAAAATTTAGGATCAATTTACTTCCGTGAACTAGTTCACTTGGTTCAATCTACCCTTTAATAAGATTTATCTTTTTTATTTCTCTGCCTACAAGATAAATTTTGAATTAAAATTTTATGAGAGGATATAAATGATGATGCTTTATATTAGAAAATTATATTAAGACTTTTTATAGTTATTTTGATAGATCAACAACATTTAATACAAAATTGATCATAGTAATATGGATTTGCACAAAAAATAATCATAGAAAATTCATAATATATTTTTTAATATAGGACATCAAGTTATAAGTCGTCTCTCAAAATTCGGACTTAAAATTGAACTTATACATGAAGAAATAAGAAACGACAAATCTTATTTGGTGGTAGATTGGATCAACTAAAATAGTTCGGGGGAGTAAAATAAGCCTAAATTTTGTTGAGGGAATTAAGTGGACGAAGTGGATAGATAAAGGTAGTGAATGGACTTTGTTCTAACAGATTTAGAAAATGTGGTCAAGCCTGGCTCAGCCCTATGTGCTGTCAGGTATGCCGTGTGTTTTTGTCATTGTATGAGTTGTTGTTGCTATGCACCTCACAATATTTATTTTTTTCACCTATAAATTAAGAGATATGATATTAGTATAAGACAACCAAAACAATAAGTTATTATACGGATTATGTGCTAAGTCATCTCAAGATTATGTGTCAATACATGAGATCATATATTAGACAGCAGCCACGTGTATTTCACCTACTAGAACGAGCAGGTTTCTGAGTTTGGGTGCCATGAGCAGGTTATGCTCCCGTTATAGGAAACTTTTTGAAACGGCTGGTATTACTGTGCAGCATGTTGCAATATACTACATCCGTTCCAAATTACTATTCGTTGTTGACTTTTTCGTTTAACGTTTGACCATTTGTCTTATTCAAAAAATTTCACAGGTATCATTTATTTTGTATGTGACTTGTTTTATCCTCGTATATACTTCAAGTATAACTTATTGGTTTGTATATTTAGAAAAAATTTTTGAATAAGACGAATGATCAAATGTCATAGAACAAAGTCAACAACGAATAGTAATTTGAAACGAAGGTAGTAGAAGAGTTAAATTCAAGAGGTTTTAGCTTTGTAAACAAAGTGAATAAATAAGGATCGTAAAAATAGACTTTTCCAATCCGTTACAACTTCAGCAGAATGAACAGCCAGCCGGCCAACATAAAACTTCCCAGAACAAAAACTCAAAAACTCCACGCTTCCATGCTTTCCAGGTTCGAAAGAAGCTTCAGCTTGTCCTTCTTGTATGCACCCTCGACCCTTTGTTTACACATTGCTGTCATGTTTTGCATCGCATCTCAGCTCATCAGTTTTGTTTATTTGCCAATCCGATGTAACATTGTTGTCAAGTGGCTTGTAATAAATCTCCAAAAATGACGTACGTGGGCTGAAACGACATCAGATCCGTCCAATGCTGCTGACAAAAGTCGGTCGTCTCAACTTGCAAAGTTGCGGAATAAGTAATTTAATTTCCTGTCATTTTTCGAACTACTCCACGAAGATATAATACTCATACTGTGAATCTGTCTTATCCTAACAAAACAAAACAAGTGGTAGTGAATTTTTGTGAATAAAAAATGCACTTCTTTTCCAAAGGAGTGTCCAAAGGGAGTTGAACTGTATTCTCTCCCTTTGGTCGTCAATGTATTGGCAAGCAAAAGGCATGAAAATTAGAAACCATCCTCTTCCTAAACAAGCATTGCTATAAATCAGACTAGATTATGTTAATTGTCCACCACTTAATTTCTAGAACCAATGTTCCAGTTTCCAAAAAAAATCTAGAACAAACGTTCTAATTTATTCTCTCAGATTATGTTTGTTTTTTTGCTAATTGTCTACCACGTAATTCCTAGAATATATTCGAAAATTACGAAGTCAAGGACTCAAATATTATGGGTGTGCATGCATGTTTTAATTGTCTCCAGAAAATCCAGCTGTGCCATACGTTTTCTTCCTTGTACCTATCATCAGTACGTAACACGCACGTACCATACGAACACTATACTATACCGTGCTGATGTGATAATAACGTCGTCGCCTCCTCTTTGTTTTCTCCTAACACTTGAACACTATATCATGGTGTTGGTGTCTCCATATCCAAAGCAAGAGAAATTTCACATTATCTATAAAGACAATATATCACCGTATAGTCTTCAGATAATATCACTGTATACTAGCATGACCAACCCAACCGAAGTCCTCTCCGTGGTGCTGCTCGTCGCCGGCGTCTCCCTGATGCTCGTCGTGCACATCCTCGTGGTCTTCTGGGCCCTGCGGCGGGGGCTCGGCTCCCGCGGCACCTCCCACACCGACGAGGAGCGCGCGGCGGCGGACGCCGGCAGCGGTGGGGGGCTGTCCGCCGGCGAGCTCGGCGCGCTGCCGTGCCACGAGTTCAAGGCCGTGGACGGCGGCGCCGCCGGGGACGGGGACTGCGCGGTGTGCCTGGAGGCGTTCGAGGCCGGCGACCGGTGCAGGAGGCTGCCGCGGTGCGAGCACAGCTTCCACGCGGCGTGCGTGGACTCGTGGCTCAGGAAGAGCAGCGCGTGCCCCGTGTGCCGCGCCGACGTGGTGGACCGGCCGGCGAAGGGCGAGCACAAGGCGGCGGCGGCGGGAGTGGCGGAGACGGTGGCTCTGGAGATGGCGGAGAGGAGAAGCCCGGTCGCATTGGCCGGTATTGTTGCTGAAAGATAGCCAAAGGTATGGTATGGTATGGCCGGACCGCCGGAGCCTGAAGCCGGCTACATAGGAGTGTTACACAAAGGTTTGTGTTTGTTGTGCAAGCATGTACATATTTATTCGGAATGTGAAATTAGTGTATTCTTCTGCTGATTTTACTAGTCTGATGGAGGAAAGATTGTGGACTTGATCAACGAATGAACTTGTCTGTATTGTTGCATACACATTTGTTGTTTCTCATATCCAAAAAAGAATAAGTTCATTTATGCATGATTCCTATTTATTTTTAGCTAACCCAGGGTTATATAAAGCATTTAAGGTTTTGATACAATCTCCACACTGAGGATGCCAGCTTAATATTAAGAATAAGCATGATATAGAATGCCACAGAGTACCGGAGGTAACCAAGCAAAACATTACCTACACTGCCAGATACAATTGAGACCCTAGCCAACGACACCTGACAACCAGCTAGAAAACATTTTCGAAATCCTAATAATGGTAG
>OAMR01000060.1:2946413-2961592 GCA_900205405.1 Echinochloa crus-galli
CATAGCACATGTGATGAAATAGAATATGCTTTCCTTTTGAAGTAGCATGCAACACCCCCTTTAGCACCGGGTTCGTAACACCAACCGGTGCTAAAAGGCCGGTGCTAAAGGGTCACCTTTTAGCACCGGTTGGTGTTACGATCCGGTGCTAAAGGTCTTTTAGCACCGGGTCGTAACACCAACCCGGTGCTAAAGGGGGTGTCACATGCTACTACAAAACAAAAGAATCTTCTATCTCATCACATGTGCTTTGTAGATGAGATGGTTAGGTGGGTACGCGCGAGCCAAGAGGTCATGAGTTCGAATCCCCGCAGCAACGCACATATTTTTTGGCAAATGGACACACCTTTAGCACCGGTTATTTAACCCGGTGCTAAAGGTGGGTACCTTTAGCCTCGGAAACATAGCACCGGTTGGGAAACCCGGTGCTAAAGGGCTTTCCCAACCGGTGCTAATGTATGTTTCTCCAGTAGTGGTACTGGCAAGCAAAAGGCATGAAAATTAGAAAACATCCTCTTCCTAAACAGGCAATGCTATAAATCAGACTAGATTATGTTAATTGTACACTACTTAATTTCTAGAACCAATGTTGCCGTTTAAAAAAAATAGAACCAATGTTCTAATTTATTCTCTCAGATTATGTTTGTTTTTTGCTAATTGTCTATCACTTAATTCCTAGAATATATTCAAAAAATACGAAGTCAAGGACTGTGTGCATGCATGTTTTAATCGTCTCCAGAAAATCCAGCTGTCCCATACATTTCTTCCTTGTACCTATCAGTACGTAACTCGCAGGCAGGTACCAATACCAAACGAACACTATACTATACCGTGCTGATGTGATAATAAGGTCGTCGCCTCTTTGGTTTCTCCTAACACTTGTGAACACTATATCTTGGTCTTGGTGTCTCCACATCCAAAGCAAGAGAAATTTCACATTATCCATGAAGACAATATATCACCGTATAGTCTTCAGATAACATCACTGTATACCAGCATGACTAACCCAACCGAAGTCCTCTCCGTGGTGCTGCTCGTCGCCGGCGTCTCCATGATGCTCGTCGTGCACATCCTCGTGGTCATCTGGGCCCTGCGGCGGGGGCTCGGCTCCCGCGGCACCTCCCACACCGACGAGGAGCGCGCGGTGGCTGCGGACGCCGGCCGCGGCGGGGGGCTGTCCGCCGGCGAGCTTGGCGCGCTGCCGTGCCACGAGTTCAAGGCCGCGGACGGCGCCGCCGGGGCCGGGGACTGCGCGGTGTGCCTGGACGCGTTCGAGGCCGGCGACCGGTGCAGGCGGCTGCCGCGGTGCGAGCACAGCTTCCACGCGGCGTGCGTGGACTCGTGGCTCAGGAAGAGCAGCGCGTGCCCCGTGTGCCGCGCCGACGTGGTGGACCGGCCGGCGAAGGGCGAACAAAAGGCGGCGGCGGCGGCGGCGGGAGTGGCGGAGACGGTGGCTCTGGAGATGGCGGAGAGGAGAAGCCCGGTCGCATTGGCCGGTATTGTTGCTGAAAGATAGCCAAAGGTATGGTATGGTATGGCCGGACCGCCGGAGCCTGAAGCCGGCTACATAGGAGTGTTACACAAGGTTTGTGTTGGTTGTGCAAGCATGTACATATTCGGAATGTGAAATTAGTGTATTCTTCTGCTGATTTTACTAGTCTGATGGAGGAAAGATTGTGGACTTGATCAACGAATGAACTTGTCTGTATTGTTGCATACACATTTGTTGTTTCTCATATCCAAAAAAGAATAAGTTCATTTATGCATGATTCCTATTTATTTTTAGCTAACCCAGGGTTATATAAAGCATTTAAGGTTTTGATACAATCTCCACACTGAGGATGCCAGCTTAATATTAAGAATAAGCATGATATAGAATGCCACAGAGTACCGGAGGTAACCAAGCAAAACATTACCTACACTGCCAGATACAATTGAGACCCTAGCCAACGACACCTGACAACCAGCTAGAAAACATTTTCGAAATCCTAATAATGGTAGGCAATTTGGCTTAGCCGAAATGATGGGATTTTTAACAATACACAAGCTTTCACTTCTATGCAGATGGTTATTAGAGGAACACATTGGATTCGCTTTTGGTCCTAGCTGCTACAAAAGGAGGAAGAAAGACCCCGAATAAACGGGGAGGGGGGGGGGGTGGCTTGAGTCATTAGCGATGAAAACCTTTGCTTCAAATGGCTGGTGCTACGTTAATAGACTTCCGTGTTCTTGAAATTAGTTTGGAGATTGTTTTAAGCTTATGTTGTTTTTGTTAGAACTTTACATGCAACTTTGTAATAATAAACAACTATATGTGTAAGGAAAATGGCCCTATGTGCCATTGTTTATGATTTTGATGATTGAATGACAACATAATCATTGGGACTAATGAGCTTGTTAAGATATATATTTATAGATTCAAATGTTTGATTCCAAGCCATCAAAATAATGAAAAGGTCAAAGACAATCAATTGGAACAACGACCCACAAAGAAACACGGTGAAAACAACAAATATACAAGACTAACGCATTACACCGATTCAATCGGTGCTAGGAGAGGATCAATCGATGCTGAAGGAAAATAGCTACTGAACGAACACAAATTGATTCGGTGCTAGGAGAGGATCAATCGGTGCTGAAGGAAAATAGCTACTGAACGAACACAGACTGATTCAGTGTTGATGTGCACTAGGAGTGGATCAATCGGTGTTACTGTTTATGAAGGATAAAAGCTACTAGAATGATAGATTGAATCGGTGTTGCAATATTAAGGAGAGAGTATCAATCGGTGTTGTTGTTCATGAAGGAAAACAACTACTGAGTGGACATGGATTGAATCGGTGTTGCTGAGCACTAGGAGAGTATCAATCGGTGTCGACACCGAATCAATTGGTGTTGTACAAGCTGCAAGGATTTCGGCTCTGGAATGACCGATTCATTTGGTCATGCCCATGCACGCGACACCGAATCAACCGATGTAGTGCGTGGGGCCCAGGTGAAAGCCTCCCAACGGCTACCTACAGTAGTAACACCGATTAATTCGGTGTGCACTATTTGGGAGCACCGAATCACTCGATGCTAGCAATTTTTCTGTCCGTTGGAGCAACGGCTAGTTTCTTTGGTTGGGACTATAAATACCCCTTAACCCGGCCATTCAAGTATGCTATAGCTTGGAGAAGTTGCTAGTGTGTCTTGTACACAAAATTGAGTGCTCTAACCACTAAAGTGATTAAGAAAATATTAGGGCAATTAGCAACAAGGCTTAGGTCTTGATTAGTGCTAGTTTAGGCCTATTAGCGCATTGCTTTAGGGACTAGCCTAGAGTTAGGCGAGGTTTCCACACCTCTTTGCTATTGGTTCTTGCATGCACCTTGTGTTGTATATCCGGGGCTTGTAAGTCTTGCAAGAGCCTCCAACCGAGTTTGTGCAGTGGGCGTCGGTGATTGTGAGAGGGAGGAGAGGCCCTCGCTGATTTGCCGAAAGCTCTACCAAGTGGAAGCGGCAAGGAGCATCCGGTAGAGGCAAGGCGGTGACCCGCTCGAGTGTGGGAAGAGCCCATCGGCTATACACGGAGTTACTTGACCGGGGAGCAAAGCCCTTGCACGGGCATTCTCGTGAGAGGGGCTCCAACAACGAGGACTAGGGGAAAGCGTTGCCTTCCAATACCTCAGGATAAATCATCGTGCCGGAGTTTGCATTCTTTATCATTTACCTTCCGTATTATTTCTTGCACTACTTTCCGCATTTACCTTTCCTAGAATTGCCATGTGTAGTTGATAGGTTTGGAACCTAGGGTGCAAAACTTTTGAGCGGTAGAGATAGAAACACATAGAAAAATCTAGTGCACATTTAGATGGAAATTGAAATAGGTTTTATAAGTGCTTGGAGCCTTAGTTTTTTAAATACCCAATTCACCCCCCACCCTCTTAGGGTGTCACGGTCCCTTCAATTGTTAGCAGAGCCGAAGGCTCTTTTTAGGACCATTGGCTTCACTGCCAAAGAGCAAAATGACGGCACAAACTACCCATATTGGCATGTTCGCATGTCATGTTTTTTGGAAGCTAGAGGGATAGGTGTTTGTAGAGTTACAAACGAAGGGATGAGACCCCTTGTTCGGCCCAAAAACCCCACAAAGGCCGATGAGAAAGAGTTGCAACTCAATGCCATTGCACGAAATTCAATTCTTGAATCTCTTGGCATGAGTGTTTTCAATAGAGTGTACAACCTCAAGACCGCTTATGAAATTTGGAAAGCAATCAAGGAAATTCACGACGGCACAAGTGACGTTCGTGAACAAAAGTATTGCTTAGTCAAGCAATCCTTTGATTGTTTCAAAATTTTGCCTAATGAATTAGCTAATAACATGTATTCATGTTTAAATGTTATTGTCAATGAGATAAATGCAATAGGTTTGAGGCAAATAAGCGAGATTGAAGTCACAAGAAAGATCATGGAAGTTCTTCCCAAAGAGAAGTACTCTGGCATCACCACCTACTTCCACTTGTTTGAAGACTTGAAGAAATTGACACCAACTCAAGTCTTGAGCAAGATTGTGGCCCATGAGCTTACCATGAAGATAGACCAAGAAGCTCCTCCTTCAAGCCAAGAAGTTGCCTCATCAAGCAAAGAGAAGGAAAAGAAGAGGACAAACCACAAGTTTCTTCCAAGTCAAGCAAGAAGGTTAAAGAGCAATAAACAAGCTCAAGTGAAGATTCAAGCTCAAGTGAGGAAGAAGAGAGTGATGAGGAGGAGGAAGATGAAGACCATGATCAATCAAGCTCTTCCGATGAGGAATTCAAGGAGCTCATACTTGGAGTGAACAAACTACTCAAGAAGCTCAAATCAAAAGGTGTTCCTTCCAAGACTATTGATCAAATAGTCCATTACCATAAGAAGAAGAGAAGATGTCTTGGATGTAATGAGAAGTGACACTATATTGAGTTTTGTCCACTCATGGAAGAAAGAAGGAAGAGAATGAAGAAAGAAAGAAAGAAAAGAGATGAAGAAGAAGGAGAAGGAAGAAAGCAAGAAGGCCTTCACAAGCATTGTCAAGGGTGGAGTTGATTGGTCAAGTTCAAGTGAAGAAGAAACCAATCACAAGAGGCGCTCCTCCTTGCCATCATCTTCACACATATGCCTTATGGCTAAATGTATGAGTGATAGCGATGTAGGTGATGATGATGAGCCATCTCTTCCAATTCAAGATTTAATTGAGCTTATTCAATCTCAAAAGGTAGTAATCAAATGGCTTGTTTCTAAGAACAAGGAGCTCAAAGAAAAGCTAGCTAGCTCATCAACCAATTATCAAGAATTGGCCGATAAATTTGATATGATCATTCAAGAAAATGATGAGCTAACTAGCAAGGTTGAGGTCCTTGAATAGACTAAAACTACCTCTAAGGCATCCAAATCAATTTTCTATGTTGAACCTAAAAAGGATGCCTCTACTTCTTGCATTGATTTAATTGATATATCTAGCTCACCCTCTTGCAATGAGTCTTGTGTTGAGAATGTGATTGTAGAATCATGTGATGATCTCATTGCTCAAGAGAATGAAGAGCTTAAACAAGAGGTAGAAAGGCTCATGAAGGACTTGACAAGGCTCAAGGGCAAAGACAAGGCAAAAGAGTGCAAGAAACAACCTTCTCAAGATAATTGTCCTAAGATGTTGAAGAAGCTTGAGAATGGAGCAACCGTGACTTGCTACTCATGCCACAAGGAAGGCCAAAAGGCCTATGAGTGCAAGAACAAGAAGAAAGGGGAAGAGAAGAAGAAAAATATTGACTCCAACACGAAGCCCAATAATAAGCCTTACTTGAAGAATGACAAGAAGAGAACACCATATCTACTCAAGAAGAAAGATAACAAGGTGGTGTCTCACATGATCAACAATCAAGGCAAGGGGTGGAACCAACCTATTTGAGTGCCCAAGGAAACCATCAGCACCATGAAGGGCTCCAAGAAGGTTTGGGTTCCAAAGGTGTCTTAGAGTTCACGGGACTCGGGAGGATTTGGAGAGTTGGCAACAATAGAAGTGGATTTCAAATCAAAGCCAAGTTTATCAAGATTTGAAGCAAGTTGCAAATCATTAATCTATCCAATGTCCAAATCCTCCATAATTAACTAGGTAACTAGATGTATTTTGATGCAATTTAAATTAGCATCTAGTTCCTATGCTTGTCTAGTTTTGCATGAGCATATTTAAATTCAATTGCATTGCCTAGAGTAAATTTTTCATATGGTAGGTTGCTTGTGTTTCTCTGTAACCCATGAGCAACCTACATGGTTTATTAGTTGTAGGAAAATGGCACCATCTCTTATTTCAAATCTTATGTGCCAAGTCAAAATCATAGGATATCTTCCCAATGTCGTTATTGACTAGTGCATGTCTCTCACAAGTAATTCAATTGCTTGTATGCACATATTTAGGGGGAGCTATCTTATGGTTTGTGATCTTGAGACTAATATTGCTTGCAAGTTTATCATGTGTGTAGTCTCATGTTACAAGAATGATTTCTCGGAGATAAGCAAGGTTTTCAAGTAATTTCATATTCTCAATTGATATCAATTGTCATCAATCTTGAAGTGTTAACAATCTTCGAGTGATTTCCCTAGTCTTCAATTGATATCATGCATTTCAATTTATTTGAAGCTATCTCCATGCATAATATAGATTAAACATCTCATATTGTCTTAATTGACTAGTTGTGCATATACTTTGCCATACATTATATGTATGCACACACTTAGGGCGAGCTTTGTCTATGTTATGTGAGTTTCATGATCTTAATCTTGTTAGCCTTCCACATTCTAGATATCATGATCTATAAAACTCTCCCTTGTGCATTTGATGTTTTCCTTTTCGGTGTTTGATTCCAAAGGGGGAGAATTTTAGCGACCAAAGAAAGTATACCTTAAGGGGGAGCAGGCAAGAAAGCAAAAACCTCAAGTATAGGGGAGATTGTAGATTTTAAGTTTGGGGGAGATTGCAAGAATTTGGTCCAATAAAGGGAGAAGAGTGGCAATGGAATAAGGGGGAGCCTTATGTCCATCATGATCACATGAAGGGGATTATGCATTAAATTGGTAAGAGCAAGGTATGGACACCATAAATTCTTTAAATTGGTTTCATTGCATATCTCAATTAGCATATGTTCTTGCTCTTGTATTGCATCAGAGCAAGTAGTTCTATTTCATTTCTATTATTAACTCTTGCTTTGGTTGTGTCGTCATCAATCACAAAAAATGGAGAGATTGGAAGGAAAATGGCCCTATGTGCCATTGTTTATGATTTTGATGATTGAATGACAACATAATCATTGGGACTAATGAGCTTGTTAAGATATATATTTATAGATTCAAATGTTTGATTCCAAGCCATCAAAATAATGGAAAGGTCAAAGAAAATCAATTGGAACAAAGACTCACGAAGAAACAAGGTGAAAACAACAAATATACAACACAGACGCATTACACCGATTCAATCGGTGCTGAAGGAAAATAGCTACTGAACAAACACAGATTCATTCGGTGCTAGAAGATGATCAATTGGTGATGAAGGAAAATAGCTACTGAACAAAGACAGATTGATTCGGTGCTAGGAAAGGATCAATCGGTGCTGAAGGAAAATAGCTACTGAACGAACACAGATTGATTTGGTGCTAGGAGAGGATCAATCGGTGCTGAAGGAAAATAGCTACTCAACGAACACAGATTGATTCGGTGCTAGGAGAAGATCAATCGGTGCTGAAGGAAAATAGCTATTGAACAAACACAGATTGATTCGATGTTGATGTGCACTAGGAGAGGATTAATCGGTGTTACTGTTCATGAAGGATAAAAGCTACTGGAATGACATATTGAATCGGTGCTGCAATATTAAGGAGAGAGTATCAATCGGTGTTGCTGTTCATGAAGGAAAACAACTACTGAGTGGACACGGACTGAATCGGTGTTGCTGAGCAGTAGGAGAGTATCAATCGGAGTCGACACCGAATCAATCAGTGTTGTACAAGCTGCAAGGATTTCGGCTCTAAAATGAGCAATTCATTCGGTCATGTCCATGCATGCGACACCAAATCAACCGATGTAGCGCGTGGGGCCCGGGTGAAAGCCTCCCAACGTCTACCTACAATAGTAACACCAATTCATTCGGTGTGCACTATTTGGGAGCACCGAATTAGTCGGTGCTAGCAGTTTTTCTGTCCGTTGGAGCAACGGCTTATTTCTTTGGTTGGGGCTATAAATACCCCTCCACTCGGCCATTTCAAGTGTGCTAGAACTTGGAAAAGTTGCTGGTGTGTCTTGTACATAAAATTGAGTGCTCTAACCACCAAAGTGATTAAGAAAATATTAAGGCAATTAGCAACAAGGCTTGGGTCTTGATTAGTGCTAGTTTAGGCCTATTAGCGTATTACTTTAGGGATTAGCCTAGAGTTAGGTGAGGTTTACAAACATCTTTGCTATTGGTGCTTGCATGCACCTTGTGTTATATATCCAGGGCTTGTATGTCTTGCGAGACCCTCCAACCGAGTTTGTGGAGTGGTCGTCAGTGATTGTGAGAGGGAGGAGAGGCCCTCGCTGATTTGCCGAAAGCTCTACCAAGTGGAAGCGACAAGGAGCATTGGGGAGAGGCAAGGTGGTGACTCGATTGAGTGTGGGAAGAGCCCATTGGCTATCCACGGAGTTACTCGACCGGGGAGCAAAGCCCTTGCGCGGGCATTCCCTTGAGAGGGGCTTCAACAACGAGGACTAGGGGAAAGTGTTGCTTTCCGATACCTCGGGATAAATCGCCGTGCCGGAGTTTGCATTCTCTACAATTTACCTTCCGTATTATTTCTTGCACTACTTTCCGCATTTACCTTTCCTAGAATTGTCGTGTGTAGTTGATAGGATTGTAACCTAGGGTGCAAAACTTTTGAGCGGTAGAGATAGAAATGCATAGAAAAATCTAGTGCACATTTATATAGAAATTGAAATAGGTTTTTATATGTGCTTGGAGCCTTAGTTTTTTAAACACCTAATTCACCCCCTCTTAGGGTGTCACGGTCCCTTCAATATGTATCGATCGATACAGAGGCTAAAATATTAATATATATTTCTTTTTAAATAAATCTCTGTTTGTCTTCCACCTCTTCATTTTTGCATAGCCCTTGTTTAGTTCCCAAATTTGGGAGCTAAATTTTGGCTTTTTCGGGCGCGTGCGTCACTGTAGCATTTCATTTGTATATGTGAAAAATTGTCCAAAAATTGATTAATTAGGCTTAAAATGTTCGTATCGTAGAGTAAAAAACTGTGCAATTAGTTTTTGATTTCATCTATATTTAGTACTCCATACATTTTTTTGAGAATTATTTAGTACTCTATACATGTGCTAATATTTTGATGTGATGGGAATCTTCTTTTTGCATAATAAACTTTGGTTGTGGAATTTGGGATCTTGTTTAGAATATGATGTGGACTCGCGCAAGTTGTACAGACCGGCACGGCTCTGGTATTGCTGCTGGGCGAGGCCCAAGCAAAAACCTGTCCTGGGCCTCGCTTCCAACTGCCCTGCTTGCTGCCGGTCGCGTGGGCTTCTCGCAAGTTCTAACACCCTCACTTCCCTCGGCCTGCTCGCCACTGCCTTTCTGCCTCGGCCCGCTCCCCTGAAAAAAAGACTTCGGTGCAGGAGTGCCGCGAACTGCTCTCTTGGCAGCCGCTGCCCTCTCCTGATGTGCCACGTGGACATCTTTAGGATGGGACGCCCACCTCTGGTCTCAATTGCCGCTCAGCACGGCTCCATCGGGCCCGGATTGTGAGATTAGGGTGGGTTTGCTTGCTCGCATTGCCCCATCTGGATCCGTATAAATTCACAGACAAGACAACTATGTTTGGTTGTCTCTATGAGTGGATGTAGGCTGTATTCATGGATACACACATATGGCCTCATTCTGGTTCTACCGTGGGGTAGAGAACTCCCCAGTAGTTTTGACCAATGACCATTGTCTTTAGTGGTGTTGAAACCAGATAGATATACAGTTAAGTTCGAGAAGAACGTGACATCCTATCTAGGATAAGTGTAGAATGATATGGTAATCAGCGAGAGTCACTGGCCACCATCCATCTAGATTAACATGGTGCTTGTTATCAAAGATGTGTGGATGCACATGTACAGAGATTTTGCATTGACAAAGTGTCCATACACAGATATTTTCACAAGATCAATGTACAGTGTGTTAAATAAAATAACTTTCCCAGATTGCACACCTTAATAGTTTAATAGCTTCCGGACATCACATTAGATATTTGACCATTTTTTCTGATTACACAATTTCCATATTTTGTTTTCAAACAAATCTATACTAAAAGGATCGAGTTCTTTTGAAAATATTTGTTACCAACGAAAAACTCACATACCTCTCACGCTGGCCCCATCTGACCCCACATGTCAACTGTTTCAAGCTGACAGAGCGAAATAATACATGTGAGTTCACCTATGACCCCCCCGGTTTTTTCACCCATGTATTTTGTACCCACCTCAATTTTATTAGGAAAGTATTTTTTTTCCTCCTCCTCCCGATTCTTTTTTTAGGAAACAACCTGCGACAAGTGGAAAATTGTGGAAGGAACCTCAGGTGATTCGAGAATTCCCGTGCAGGCATTGGACTATGCGCTTTCGCTTTTGAGACTTTTCAAACGTTGACCAGATTACGTGGCTGTAGCAGCATTCAGACTTCAGGAAATCTTTGGGCTCACAATAAAAAAATACTATAGTCTCGCAATGTTTCTAAAATACTAATAAATGTAAATCTTCGGGATCATATTTGTATGAACAACAGACATTAAAATAGAAGAATTCACTAAATTATTTTATTGACAAAGAGAGAATCGCTGTGCGACTGTAGATGCCATGACGAATAATTTCGGGTCAAAAGACTTGAAACATTAGCCCTCGTGATTTCTTGAACATGACGGTTTTGGCTTTTCTCAATTACATAAGAATTTTGGTTATTATCTTTTGCTACCAACTAAAACCCCCTATACCCCTCACAATGGATCCACCTAGACTCACGTTGAACAAAGAAAAAGGAAATATTGCAAAAAAAAATTTTGACAGAGCGAAAAACCCCGTGTGATTTCACCCCTAGCCCCCCATTTTTTTACCAGTGTCTTTTGTACCCACTTTTTTTTTAAAGAAATTAACGTCCTAACCGGTAAAACCCCCTCGGAGCTTTTTTAAAGGAATAAAAGAGCTTTTTTCTGAAATGAAAAAACAAGTTTTTTTAAAAGAATCAACGTCCGAACTGATAAAACCTCGCAGTTTTTTCTGAGTCTATACACAATTATCCCGTATTGCCAATAAACAATAGATTGGAGAGTTTTTCTCTATATAAATAAAGACCAACTATCTCAAAAAATCATGTGCCACTGGATTTGAGAATACCTAAAGCTCTCTATAAATGAGAGTGCGGATATAAAGTATTTTTAAAAGCGCTTCGCATGACTGGTATGTTTACCTTGACCCACTCAAGTGACATTGTTTTAATACCTATGTGTCATCAATAAACGTGCATGCCGCACGTGAGTTATTGCTAGTAAGAGAAACAGCACAGTTCGTGTAACAAATCCATTACATTGCTTTTTATCAGAACACAGACACACAGTAAACGCCATATGCATTTCACATAGAAAGTAAATCATACACCCTACAGGTATGCATTGTTTTTTTCCATGCTTACAGATTGCATTACAATAAAAGAAAACAATCTTCAAACTACACTCATGTCCAATAATCCTAGAATATCATAAAAAAACACCAATTAATTCGGTGCAATTCCATTGAGTGATGTCCATTGTCAAATTACCACTGCCCATTCTCAAATGCATAACACACAACAGCTAATGGAATGGACTTCAAAACTGTTGGCATCACTTCTCATGGTCCTGTAATTAGTCACATGTTTTTTATTCAATTAGTAAATAATATTTTCTAAAAATAGTCACGTTGTAATTTACAAATGGATCAGGGATGGATATATGGTACGAATAGTAGAGGTGAAAATTTTGTTAAAGGCGTCATAATCATTGCGACTAACATGTATTTTGTAGAGGCAATTAAAAGTTACGTCACAATAATGGACTTTTATGGTATTATTAAAATAAAAGAAAAAAACAATTTAGCTAGAAGGAACTGGAATGGGAGTAAGTTATGCTCGTTCTGTTCCAAGGGAGACACACGGAGTAGATTAGGTATTTATTTTCCTTTGCCGGTACTATAAAGTGGGGCAAGGATACCCGAGCCTAGAGTTGAGGTGTGGTGTACCCACTACACCACAGCCCGTGAGCAGCGATGGATCGATTGTCGATATAACCGCCTTTAGAGATAGTGGATCTGTCGGTATAATGTTATACCGACACACTGTTGCAGTCGGTGCAAGTGCTGTCGGTAAATACTTATACCGACAGACACCCCTTATACCGACAGATTGTCCGAAACTCCATACTATTTAGCGATAGACCAATTTACATCGACAAACAATCTGTTGCTAGGATCACCGACAGATAATCAGAAGGTATATATACATTATACCGACTGATTGTTCAATAGGAGAATTTGATAGCAAAAAAAAACTTAACCATGCAATAATTATTACACAGTAAAAGCTGAATTCACCACCAATCAAGTATCTATCATGTCACATTCAGCTACTAAACAACCACAATTTAACCATGCAATTCTCAAATGCATAACACACAACAGCTAATGGAATGGACTTCAAAACTGCTGGCATCACTTCTCGTGGTCCTGTAATTACTCACATGTTTTTTATTCAATTAGTAAATAATATTTTCTAAAAATAGTCACGTTGTAATTTACAAATGGCTCAGGGATGGATATATGGTACGGATAGTAGAGGTGAAAGATGTGTATAAGAGACAGGGAGAGGAACGCGGTGGCAATAACTGGGTGAAAACCTAGCCTGGTTTCTCCAGGCCGGCGGCGGCAGTGCAGGCGCGTCGTTGAAGTTCTTGTTCGTCAAGGCCGGGAAGTTTTCCTGTGTGGACACTATGTTCGGTATTCAGCTAAGGGCGGAGGAGGCATTGGATGGCGTAACAGTTCGGATGTTGGTTGGCAATATCTGCACCAAGTCTTCGTGCGGTTTCCTTGAAAGAAGCATCAATGGTGGTTGGTGTCCAACATTTTCAATTCTTTGTAAGGTCTGACAAACGTGTTATAGCGATTTTGGTGGTCGCGTAGGACTACTAGAACCCCTTGATGAGATGTAATTTTTATGTTTTTGTTTGGCCGTAGCCTGTTTTGGTCAAGGCCGGGTAATATATTATCCATTATCTAAAAAAATCCTAACAAAAAACAATTTAGCTAGAAGGAACTGGAATGGGAGTAAGTTATGCTCGTTCTGTTCCAAGGGAGACACACGGAGTAGATTAGGTATTTATTTTCCTTTGCCGGTACTATAAAGTGGGGCAAGGATACCTGAGCCTAGAGTTGAGGTGTGTGTACCCAATACACCACAGCCCGTGAGCAGCGATGGATCGATTGTCGATATAACCGCCTTTAGAGATAGTGGATCTGTCGGTATAATGTTATACCGACACACTGTTGCAGTCGGTGCAAGTGCTGTCGGTAAATACTTATACCGACAGACACCCCTTATACCGACAGATTGTCCGAAACTCCATACTATTTAGCGATAGACCAATTTACATCGACAAACAATCTGTTGCTAGGATCACCGACAGATAATCAGAAGGTATATATACATTATACCGACTGATTGTTCAATAGGAGAATTTGATAGCAAAAAAAACTTAACCATGCAATAATTATTACACAGTAAAAGCTGAATTCACCACCAATCAAGTATCTATCATGTCACATTCAGCTACTAAACAACCACAATTTAACCATGCAATTCTCAAATGCATAACACACAACAGCTAATGGAATGGACTTCAAAACTGCTGGCATCACTTCTCGTGGTCCTGTAATTACTCACATATTTTATTCAATTAGTAAAAAATATTTTCTAAAAATAGTCACGTTGTAATTTACAAATGGCTCAGGGATGGATATATGGTACGGATAGTAGAGGTGAAAATTTTGTTAAAGGCGTCATAATCATTGCGACTAACATGTATTTTGTAGAGGCAATTAAAAGTTACGTCACAATGATGGACTTTCATGGTATTATTAGCCCCGATCATTATTTTACATTGTATTGGAACAAAGCATATGTGCGCAGACTAAGGATAAGCTAGTTTCTTGTGTCGTTTGGAGTTGAGAGACACACAGAGTAGATTAGGTATTTATTTTCCTTTGCCGGTACTATAAAGTGGGGCAAGGATACCCGAGCCTAGAGTTGAGGTGTGGTGTACCCACTACACCACAGCCCGTGAGCAGCGATGGATCGATTGTCGATATAACCGCCTTTAGAGATAGTGGATCTGTCGGTATAATGTTATACCGACACACTGTTGCAGTCGGTGCAAGTGCTGTCGGTAAATACTTATACCGACAGACACCCCTTATACCGACAGATTGTCCGAAACTCCATACTATTTAGCGATAGACCAATTTACATCGACAAACAATCTGTTGCTAGGATCACCGACAGATAATCAGAAGGTATATATACATTATACCGACTGATTGTTCAATAGGAGAATTTGATAGCAAAAAAAACTTAACCATGCAATAATTATTACACAGTAAAAGCTGAATTCACCACCAATCAAGTATCTATCATGTCACATTCAGCTACTAAACAACCACAATTTAACCATGCAATTCTCAAATGCATAACACACAACAGCTAATGGAATGGACTTCAAAACTGCTGGCATCACTTCTCGTGGTCCTGTAATTACTCACATGTTTATAATCATTGCGACTAACATGTATTTTGTAGAGGCAACTAATAAATGTAAATCTTCGGGATCATATTTGTATGAACAACAGACATTAAAATAGAAGAATTCACTAAATTATTTTATTGACAAAGAGAGAATCGCTGTGCGACTGTAGATGCCATGACGAATAATTTCGGGTCAAAAGACTTGAAACATTAGCCCTCGTGATTTCTTGAACATGACGGTTTTGGCTTTTCTCAATTACATAAGAATTTTGGTTATTATCTTTTGCTACCAACTAAAACCCCCTATACCCCTCACAATGG
>OAMR01000060.1:2974073-3009924 GCA_900205405.1 Echinochloa crus-galli
TTAGAGCATCTCCAAGAGACTAGCCAAATCATTTTCTAAAGTTAAATTTAGCTATTGTTAGAGAAAAAACGTTTCCAACAGACTCTGTAAATGACCCTCCAAATTTAGTGGCTCTCCATCCCACCTCATTCGCTAGCTATTTTTAGCTAGCCTATCTCACTAGCCATCTTTACAGAATCTGTTGGATTGCTCTATTATTTGTTAGTTAAATATATTTTTGAGAGTAGCTAAATCAGTAAATTTGACTACTCTTTTTAGCTAATCTCTTAGAGATGCTCTAATTGGCCCCCCCTACTCTTAGAAAATCTCGATCCTTTCAATTACAAGAGTTTATCTCACCATTCAAGAATCTAGGAAAATATAAATATTTCTTCTTTGCAGACTATATAAATGGCAACGTATCAGGTGGAAACGTATGTGTATTGTGCTCCCACACCATTAATTATCGGAAAAAGTCTACATCACCCCCTCACATATGATGGTTGGATTACATAACTCCTCAATCTATGAAACGGTCTGTATCACCCCTCACCTATGGTGGTTGGATTACATAACTCCTCAATCTATGAAATGGTCTATATCACCCCTGAACTTTTCAAAACCGGTCAAATTATCCCTAAAGAAATTTTGAAAAATCATAATAAATCACAGAAAAATCATAAAATAGAAAATCCAATTGTGTTAAACTCTAAAATGAGTATATCTACAAAGCGAACATATAATATGGTTTGCTTCAGTACATTTTTTATTGTAGCTTTAGATCTATGTTTTTCTTCATAGTCGTAAAAAAATGTACTGAAGCATACCATATTACATGTTCACTATGTAGATATACTAATTTGGAGTCCAACACAATTGGATTTTCTATTTTATAATTTTTCTGTGATTTACTATGATTTTTCAATTTTAGGGTAATTTGATCCGTTTTACAAAGTTCAGGGGTGATATAGACCGTTTTATAGGTCGAGAGATTATGTAGTCCAACCCCATAAATGAGGGGGATGATCTAGACTTTTTCCTTAATTATCTCTTAAATAGCACGAGGCAAAAAGTAATTATTCCAAACAAAATTGTTGCAGGAATAAATACTGTTTGCACAGACAGCGGTCAGTCCGAAGCTGCATATAGCTAGTTGGCTGGTGATCCAATACCAGGACATTCGCTGTTATGGATAGCAATCACTAGCCTCGTCATTCGCCAATAGACCTACATTCAAGGGCTGAGCTACCTGCGATCTCATTTGCCTAGCTTGTTAACAACTACTCTCGTTTCAAATTACTATTTATAGTTGATTTTTATTCAAATTACTATTTATAGTTGATTTTTTCTTATAAGGTTTGATCATTCGTTTTATTTAAAATTCAGACTAAATATACAAAATAATAAGTTATTGCTAAAGTAACTTTGATAATAAAATAAGTCATAAACAAAATAGATAATATTTATATATTTTTAAATAAACCAATGATCATATGTTGTAAGAAAAACATCAACAATAGATAGTAATTTAAAAAGGAAGGTAGTATATTAATTCAACTGCATTTTGCTGGTCACTCTTTAGCCTCAGGCCTTCTAATCTCACACACCTCACGGACCATCAGCTCTAGGCTCTCGAACGACGACCCGCCGGTCTCCATTGCGGCTCTAGCTGCTGCTGCGAGCTCACTCGCTTTGGCAGTCAGACGTTTCCCTCCCTCTTCTAGGATCAACTCTCTGACCAAGGTCTGCATATCTTCACTTGAAACCAGCTCAATTATTCCAGGGCCACTACTGTCTCCCATTTTGGATGGCCAAACTCTGATTCCAACTTGGAGTATATCGACAACAAATTTCGCGTTCAGCTTCTGCTCCGCTGCCATTGGGTATGCCAGGATAGGCACGCCCATGCTGATACTCTCCAGCACCGAGTTCCACCCACAGTGACTGAAAAAGCCCTTAATGGCCTTGTGGCTCAAAACACCCAGCTGGTTGATAAATCCTTGAACCACTTTACCCCTGTCACCGAACCTGTCCTGGAACTGATGATGCTCGTCTTGATTCAGCCACTTGGACCGAACCACCCATATGAAGTCCAGACCCGACCGGTCCCGCGGCTCAGGTCGGCTTGTGAACCGAACGCCACATACAGAACCGGCCGGCTCATGGCGAGCCTTGTGTCAAGCCATTCGGCTATCTCTGAATCCAAGGTCAGGTCCGGCTCACCGGCAAGACAGAGGGGACCAACCGGCCACATCTTGAGTGGCATCTCACGGTTCCACTTGTCTATGTAGAATGTCTCGAGCTCATGGAAGGAGTTGAGGATACTGCCCCGGCTCGAGCCCATGGCCCTGGCGCTCTCGCAGATGAAGTCCCAGTGCCGACCGGCCGGCTCCGGGTCGTCGAAGGGCGGGGCCAGGTCAGCTTTGGTGAGCTGGAGCCCCGGCAAGCCGTCAAGCTCGAACGGCTCCGACGGCGAGCTCACCCGCGCGAGTGGCTTCTGCGCCATGACGGCGACGGGGACGCAGGAGGAGAAGGCGCCCATGCCGAGCGAGACGAGCCGCGGCACGCCGAGGCCGGCGGCGGCGTCCGCGGCCCACTGGAGGAAGCCGTCGTAGACGAGCAGGTCCGGCCGGGGCTCCAGCGCCGCCAGCGCGTCCGCGAACGCCGGCCGGAGCGCGGCGGCGGTCGCGACGACGTCGAGGAAGCTGGAATCGGAGGGGAGGTCGTCCATGCTCTGCGGGCCTGACGCGGAGGAGGGGAACGGCAGCTCGACGATGGCGGCCGCGACGGGGGCTGCGGCGCGGATGAAGGGCGCGTCGCGCGGGGTGGCGAGGAAGGTGACCGCCGACGCGAGGCCCCGGCGGAGGAGGAGGCGGGACAGGTGGAGGAGCGGCATGGCGTGGCCCTTGGCCGTGAAGGGGAGCATGGCCACATGGCGCAGCACCGGGGACGGGGACGAGGAGGCCATGGGCATGGAGACTGGAGAGCTGCTAGCGAACTAGTGCGCTGCGCGTGCAACGGGCTGTGCAAGTGTGCGCCAACTCTTGGTATTTGTTTTGTTGTGAAAAAGGTGTGATGCTATCAGTGGGGCAGTGCCTGCCTACCTTTAACACAGCATATGCTGGACACATGACACAGCACCGGGGACTATAGGGGTCCGATTGGTTCTCTTCCCTGGCCAGCCTGGCTCGCATCAGGGAGCCAGGCCGGCTGGAGCCAGGCCCTACAGGTGCAAGAGCGTGATGTTTGGTTGCTTGGTGCAGTCCAGCCAGGCTACAAAGAGATATTGATTGGTTGACAGACTGCATACAGATTTTGTTTGGTTGCATGGATGCATGAGATTCCAGTTACCTTCTACATAGCTATGGTGATGTTACCACCAGCATGTTCATAGGAGGTAAATAATAGCTTGTTACATGTCTAACATTTCATACATTTTCAAAACATACAGACAATAATTAATGCTTGTATTAGGACAACAACAGCCTATAATAACATAACTAAATCTTTACAAAACCACGTTCTTCTCATCTTGTTGGTGCAGCTGTAGTAGGTTCCTCTTTAGGTGAAAATCTTGTACCATGGAATGCTGTCATTGCCTCTTCTCTTGTCCTGTACTTTTTGTAGCATGCTCCTCTGAAGCCGACCACTTGATCATGGCAAGCCTCCCATGTGGAAAACACTCCAGTTTGGCGACCAACAGTTACCACATACCATGACATCTATAAAGGGAGAGATGATCCAATATAATTGTGCAAACAAGAGGTAAATAACAGTACAAGTAGAGGTAAAAAAGGAGTAAACACATCATTGGCAAAGGGCAAATATGCTCAGACGAAATAGATAGTAACCTAAAAATCATTGACAATGGGCATATGCTCAGAATATGGAGTTCACATATTAGCATAAGAAGGCAAAGACATAAGAACAATGGGCACTTGCTCAGATATAATCCAACATGTCTAGATTGCCATGATATGACATCTGCAATCAAGGTTGATCCATGAAAGTTTGTATTGCAAATCTTAGTTACAATAGCAATATAGTTGGTTAAACACCAGCAGCAACTAAAGCCATATATAGTCCGTTACTAACTATTTGGTGTAGTTAGCAATTGAGAGGGGCATGTTAGCTGCACAAAAGAGGGGATCCTATGCAAGAAAGAGGGCACTAGCACCACTGCCCATTTCAAGCTGCTAAGACCACCAGCACCACTGCCCAATTCAAGCTGCCAAGACCACCAGCACCACTGCCCAATTCAAGCTGTCAAGACCACCAGCATACACAACTTAACCAAAATCAGCATCCTGCGGCCATCAGGGTCACTGCACAAAAGCCACCAGGAGCTCACTTCACAAAATCAAGCACCAGGAGCTCACATCCTAAAAGATGGATCAACCAGCACTAAACCAATGATAGCCTACATGTAGTGCTTGGCCAAGAAGGTCCTCAGCCACAACACATGGTGAGGCTCAGTCATCTTCACAAATGCACTGCCTAGGGCCTGGTTGTCGATAATGTGAGAATATGCCACCATCAAGGCTTCCTCAGTGAACCCAGGCACAAACATGACAGCTCCATATAGATCAGGATGGACTAGGTCAATCTTGGTCTCGCGAATAGCTTCTGCAACATTGTTGACAACATTTGTCATGCCATTCATCACAACAACATCCTCCTCAGCAAGAACAGTCCTCTTCCCCTTGTTCCCTAGTCCAGACACATAACCAGCAACAACTCCAGAACCAGCAGCAGCTCCAGAACCACCAAGAGGTGCTCCAAAACCACCAAGAGGTGCTCCAGAACCACTAAGAGGTGCTCCAGAACCACCAACAGGAGCTCCAGAACCACCACCAGCAGGTCCAGAACCACCAACAGCAGCTCCAATATCTCCAAATAACTTTGACACATCCTCCAGATTTATCCCATCCTCCAACTTCATTGAGTTGTCAGCAAAATCTAAGGGAGAGCCCAATGCCTCACCAGACCCCATGGCAAACTTTCCTGTTGCCATACCATTGCCAAATATGATTTCCATCTGCTCAAAGTTCTCAATTGGCTTGTTCAATAGGTCTGCATCCTTGGGGTGGGCCTAAAATTAATAAAACAATATGGTTAGGATAATAATGTTATTACATCTATACTATATATTGAATGTGCAAACAATTATGGAACCCACAACACACCTTGATGTGGCCCTTGCAGTGCTCATCCTCCAAACTGATGGTGCAAGAAAGACCATCCCACAAAGCACCACTGAGATCTTTAAGTTTTGACACCCTAACCCACCTCTGTCTCCATTTGGGAAGATGGTTGTACACTTGGGTACCAGTGACCTCTTGCCCTGTGAACTCATGCAAAGCCTTTGCAACTTGGTTGAGATGAACTTCTTTGAAACCTTTGTCAGTTCTCACTCCAGTGGTGATCAGCTGGCACATGCGGAGTAGGACAAAGGAGGACATAAGGCTGGTCCACCTCATTGCACCCCTAGCCTACTGGGCAGCAGGCTGGGCAAAGGCTTGGTCCAACTCCTCAACCGCATCCACATCCCCGTCATGTGCCATCTCCTATACCCAACTAATAGGTTATTGGTGGAGTGAGGTTTAGTTAACAAGAAAACACATCATTGCATAGTGCCCAGTGCCTCAAGTAAAAAATAAATAGAATAAACAAGCATCATTGCATATTGCCCACAACCTCAAGTAAAAAATAAATAAAATAAACAAGCACCATTGCATAGCCTCAAGTAAAAAATAAATAGAATAAACAAGCATCATTGCATATTGCCCACAGCCTCAAGTAAAAGATAAATAGAATAAACAAGCATCATTGCATATTGCCCACAACCTCAAGTAAAAAATAAATAGAATAAACAAGCATCATTGCATATTGCCCACAGCCTCAAGTAAAAAGTAAATGGGATAGAAAAATCATCATTGCATGTTGTCCAATGACTCAAGTAAAAGTAAATGGGATAGAAAATCATCATTGCATGTTGTCCAATGCCTCGGTTCATACAATAAATGCGAAAAAAATTCATCATTACATATTATCCAATGTCTCAGTCTCAAAGTTGCTACTGAAAGAATCATAGAAACAGACATTGACAGACCAACCTACTACATGCATCTAGATGTGTGCATGTCCCCTATTGGCCCACATTTGATTAGCACATTCATCCCTCATAGTAGACCATGCTGTATTATTAGCCATTGGAACCCCATGCCCATCATTGTCATTGGCATTAGGCTCCCAAGAGTTCTCAGGAGGAATAACCTCATCAACACCATGATCAAGTATCCAATTATGCAAGATGCAACATGCAAGTACGAGTTTGACTTGGGTCTTGAATGGATGGAAAGGTTTGTTGTCAATAATGCAGAACCGACCTTTTAATGCCCCAAATGCCCTCTCAACAGTGACACGCGGACTTGAGTGCCTCAAATTGAACAACTCCCTTGCATTGGTTGGGTAGTTTCTACCACCATATTTGTTAAGATGGTATCTAGTGCCTCTAAAAGGAGGAAGAAAACCAGGCCGACAAGCATAACCAGCATCTACAAGGTAGAATTTGCCTAGACAAAGTATACAAGTGCATTAGTCCTAAATTTAAGAAGATTCTAATTTATTTAACTAATTTTGCTAATTTAATTACCTTATGGAACCCTTAACCCATCATCTCGCTCTAGTGCATCAGCTAGAATGGTGGCATCATGTGCTGATCCCTCCCAACCAGCCAATTCATAGGTGAATTTCAAATCAAATTCCACTGCAGCGAGGACATTTTGAGTGGTGTAGTACCTTCTGCCCCTAAATGCTGATTGCATCTTCACATGCACTTTAGCATAGATATGAGTTTCATCTATTGCACCAACACAATCCTACATGCAACCCAAAATTGTATGGTTATATGATATGCACCCAACTAAGGTCCAATTATAGGTAACATAATGATTGTTTAATTACCTTAAAATATGGATACCATCTTGAACTGTTTCTAATCTTTAGTGGGGTATCATTTGATGGAGCCTTAATCATGTCATGCCTAAGTTCCCTAATAGCATACAACACTTCTTTGAATTTCATACTAACAGTCTCACCAGACCTCCTCCAGGTTGAGCGTACAACTCTAAATCGTTGATTATGCCCAACAATATGAAGAAACATTGCAACTTGTTCTTCTACAGTGCTATGTATAGTGTCTACAAGCAGACTTCTTTCCCTAAGGACATTGCATAGATGGAAAAAGGGGGCTCTTCTCATGCGAAGCATGTTTACACACTCCACATCATTGCAATTATAGATTTTATCCAAGTTCTTTTGTCTTTCCTCATCCATAACAGACATTGGGGCATAGGTGATCTAAGGACGTGAGGTTTGACCAACCCTAAGCTTACTCATCATGAATGCATAGACAGCAGCAACTAAAGCAGTAGCATGAACAATAAGCATTCTCCTCTTGTCTTCCAAATCCATCTATAGCAATGAAAACATGCAACATGACCTTATCAAATTCAAATAGGACACTGCTATTTTTTATGACTCAGTATGTTCACATTTAGCTTACAGACATCATTGACATGGATAAATTGTGTCAAATTTATATTAGCCACACATAGATGCACATACTTACATATCGAAAATCATTGGCAAGGACAAATGCTCAAATTTAGAGAACAAACTTCATAATCATGGACAACTATGCTTAGATTTATAGTAAAAACATCATAGGCTTGGACAACTATGCTCAGATTTATATTAAAAACATCATATGCATGGACAAAATATGCTCAAAAATCGCATCCAACAAAAATTTCATCACATCAGTATCATCCACAACACCGCAAAATCATAAAATCGCATTCATAAGATTTGTGGACAGAGAGAAATGGGGTAACAACTTTCTTTACCGGAACTGAAGGAGCAGGAACCAGATCTCAGAGGAACAGAAGGACAAGAGAAGGATCCCCAATCCTGCACAAACAACAACCATTAGCTTCTCAACGTGGGTGAAAACACCCATACACTACAGATCTAGGGTTCACCAAGAGGGAATCTGACTGAAATCGAACGGGATAAGAGAAATACTTACCTTACTGCAAACTTTCATCGGATATATGAGGCCCCAGGATTCAACGCTAAGAAGAGATCGAAAAGGACGAGTAGATCTGAGAGGAAGAGGAGAACTCACCTCTGCTGAGCGAAAATGGCGACTGCGAAAGTGCGAGCAAGGAAAGGGAGGGGGTGAGGATAAATAGGCGAGGGAATGGCGCGAAAAGAGGGAGGTGACCGAAAATCTTCCCGCCTGCACGAGCGCGGCCATTTTCGCCGCCCACGCGCTCCTCCCGCGCATGCGCCGCCGCACCGCCAGAGCCTGGCTCTGGAGAAACGGGGGTTTCCTCTGTATCCCGGGAGCCAGGCTCCGGGTGCCCTTTTGCATCCCGCGGGACATGCCCCAAGGTTGGTCCAGGTAACCAATCACTGGGGCCTGGCATCCGGGGAGCCTGGCTGGGCCTTAATGCGGGCAACCAATCGGGCCCTAGATGGCCCCGTGGGCCGCCAGCACTAGTACGGGACGGACACTCAACAACACGGCACAACGAGGCATGACACTGTGAGCTGTGCAGCACTGCGGGCTGATTAGCCGGCCCAAGCAGGGCACGATGGCCTCTCAGGTGTGTCGTGCCGGCACGATGAGCACGGCGTGCCCGTATCAGCCCGAGCTCGACATGCCGTGGACGACAGGGAGGGAGAGGACATGGAAGACGTCGGCACAACGATGACGGGTGCCGGCAAGCCAACACCATGAGCTCTGCCGCCTCCATGGAGCTCCATGCCGTCGACCGCTGCCGCCTTCTCTTGTCCGCCTGCGAAGACGAACTGGGACGGTGGGTGAATGAGATGGAGGCGGAGAGGAGGAGTCGCCAAGCGGGCCATGGCCGGCAGGAGGAAGGTGAGCCACCGAGGGGGCACGCGAGGGAGGAGAGCCGTGACGGAGGCGGAGAGCGGCGGCGGCGGCCGGTTGGATGGGGAGGGGAGGTGTGAATTAAGGTTTCAGAGAAGGGTATATATATAATTTATGGGCCTTTTAACGGGTCAAATCGTGCCTGATCTAAAATTATGTCGTGCCTGGATCGGTACTACGGACTAGTCTGATGGTCCAAACATGACCCGATGCATAGTGCTTTGTCAGCTCAGGCACTATACCCCTCAGGCTGGCCCGTGCTGGAACCGGGCCTCGGACCCATTTGGCCATTTATACCGGGGACGGAGACGAGGAGGCCACGAGGCGTGGAACGCTGCTAGCGGAGTGGCAAGCGGCGCGTGCAACACAGGCTGTGGACGGGCGTGTGCCAAGTGCTTGTTTTCAAAAGGTATGGTGCTGCTAGTACGTGGTAGTCATATGCTCACGCGTAAAACAAAGCTGGAACTCTCGAAGTTTCTTTCGAAAGCTACTACTAGTGTCAGCCTATCTAATCTGACACTATTATCACCTTTAGCTGGTATCCATTGCTTTTATTTTGGAAGTTTACTGTTCGAACTAATAAACAAGTTTTGTAGGATTAGGCTTAACTATTACAAAATTGGTTTTTAGGGGCCGACTAAAACCTATTTATGGGTGCGGCTCTCACGTCCGCTCCTACTTTTGCAGCTTGAAATACCTATTTGTAGGAGCGGACTCAGAGCTGCTTCTGCTGTGGGCATTTTCTAGGGCGGGTCCAACCCTAGAAATTGATTTCTAAAAAACAAAAAACATAAAAAATTAAAAATAGCAAAAAGAAATCTCATCTCTAACCGGCCACCGTGAGGAGCCCCTAATTCTATGGTGTAGCAATTTTGAACGAAATATGTGGTAGGGTGGGTCCCCTGAAAATTGATTTCTAGAAAACGAAAAAAAATAAAAAATGAAAATAGCAAAAAAAATTCTCATTACTACAGCCATCACGAGGAGCCCCTAATTTCTAGGGTGGTAATAATTTTAGACGAAATATACACTACATGCGTTAGCTGGAATTCAAACTGCTTATCTTTAACCTCGTGTGTAGCCTCCTCTTCACTGCAGCACGGTACATAGTCCGTTAATTAAGACTCCATGAGGAACGGTGTCATGAATGGACTATTGATCACAGACAATTAAGTTAACGGCAGCTCAAGTGCCCAGGCAAGTTACCGAGGGTTCTAAGGGCTGTTTAGATCTAGAGGCTAAAGTTTAATCCTTTAAATAAATAATAATTAGATGTATTAAACATAAATTAATTATAAAACTAATTACATAAGTCATGTCTAATTCGTGAGACGAACCTAACAGGTCTAATTAAGCTATAATTAGTACATAATTATCGCATGCTTACTGTAGCATTACATTATCTAATCATGGACTAATTAGGCTTAATAGATTCGTCTCACAAATTAACCCTCATTTATGTAATGGATTTTTAAATTAATTTATATTTAATACCTCTAATTAACATCCTTCCATTCGATGTAACAGATCTAAATTTTAGATGTGGGGATTCAAACACCCCCTAAACCTCATATATAGTCACATGGAACGTGGCACGTAACGGCGTTCCGCGTCCTTGTTTCGTCCCAAACGAGGAACGTGGTTCATATATACAGGTATGATATGTTGTTCGACACAGGGGACAGTATCTGAAACATCGTTCTCATATATAGATATGCTGAGTATATAGCACATCCAATTTTCAAGAAAATCGAGAGCACCGGACGAAAGCGATCGATGATCTCCTTACAGAACAAAAAAGGCGACCGATTTTGCAAACTGATATATGATCGGTGGCAAGTAGCTTGAGGCAGGGCCGGTCCTGGGATATTCGGGGCCCTGGGCCAAAATTTTAACCGGGCCCCCCTTCAATAATAGTAAAAATAGTAGTAGTAAAAAAGTATAATTATTACATATACTATAAATGTATCCATAACTTCTCAGTATATCTAAAATCATTGTTCATGTCAATGTCAAGCAATTTATAAATATCACTTTAAAAGTTTCTTCTAGTATTTTTATAAAGTTATTGCTGGTGGTATTGGTATCAGTATCAATTTGTTTTCGATGCATAAAACCATTCCCTCCTGATACTGGTAGTCTCTGCTGGTCTGGACCTATATATACTAGTCTAGACGTCAATAAATAGTTCAATACTGGCCGTGGTCGCTGTGGTCTGCTACTGATCCCTGCACAAGAGATTTAATTGGTTACACATTCCCTCCTGATACTACTAGTCTCGGCTGAGGACAAACGTATGGCAGGTCCTCATTGTTCGGTAATCACAATTTAGAGTTTCCGAGTAACATCGTGATCGCGTCTTCCTGCCCCAAATGATGCGACCATTTGCATGACGAGGACAGCCGAGGAGTCGTGGACAGGATATAGATGAGATCGGAAGTTGCCAAAAGGCCCAAACGGAGGCATGGACTCGCGGCGCGAGGGGTGCAAATCGACGATACGTTGCCTATACCGTACGCTGGGATATAACCTCCTGGCTCCTATACCTGTACCGTATACATACCTGAGGGGCCCCTGGGCGGCCGCCCCCCCCCCCCCCCCCCCCCGGCGGCTGATGAGAGAGAGGAAACTTGAAAGATATGAATCATGTTCCATGCATACCTCGTTGCTACAAAAACTCACATTGGTCGCTATCAATTAGTATCGGCCGTTGCAGAACCGGTACTAAAGCACAGCACAGTGCCCCCGGGGACTAGCCGGTACTAAACTGCCCCACATCGACGCCGCACCAACGCCACCAACGGTTTAGTTGGCAGTTTAGTACCGGCTCGTACCGGCTTGTACCTCGAGCCGGTATTAAACTGCCACCGGGAAATTTATTACGGGCTGGTATCCCTAGCCGGTACTAAGCTTCTAGAACTAGTACCGGCTAGGCTCTCCAGCCGGTACTAAATGTGTTTACCGGCTATAAATTCGCCGTACATCTTCCTCCTCGAGAGCTCAAGAACACACACATCACGTTTGCTCGAGCTCTCCTCTTCGTGCATGGCGGGTTAGAGGGAGTGTTGCCCATTTTTGCTCATCTAAATACGCCAAAGGTAATTAGCAACTTCATCCTCTTCTCTTTCATTCCGTTTCATTCAGTTTGTTCTTCGTTTCATGCATCATAGTTAGAGATTTTTTCTATTTTTTAGGGATGGGAGAATAATGTGCAAATTTTCTTTATTTAGACATTAATTTAGGGATCATAATAGAGATCACTAGAAAAATTTTGATCTTCATAGTATTGATTATAAAACACGAAAAACTTTGATCTTCGTATTATGGATCATATTGTATATTTATACATTAATTAATAGGAAACACTTGATTAATCATGCAGGACTGTAAGTGGGAGAGCGAGCTGTACATATATGATAGTGAGGTGGCTGAACATGCTGGTGTCATGCCGAAGTCCAGACCGGTGTGATGCCAAAGTCCAAGTTATGTGCAAGGTCTGGACTTGGCATGACACCAGCACGTTCACCCATCTCTGGACACCCTATCATGAAGGAATGATGTCGCCAAGTTTCCTGATGAGTCCAAACGGTACCAAGTATATCGATAGTACAGGGACAACAGTAACCATCTGATCATGAACCTCAATCGCTTCGATCGGATGGTTACTTGTTGTCCTTGTGGTATCGATATTCTTATGACACATGAGAGTCAAGAGATTTTTTTGGAGTCCCGTATCATATGTATTTTGGATTTAAGTGTTGTTTAGATAGTAATGATATAGTTGATATGAAAAATATTATAATTTACATAATTTATTAGGAAAATAATGCCGAGACAACGCTAGAGAGCTAGTCATGGTGGACACTCCACGCACAATGTATTGCCGAACCTTCCCCCCACCACCGCACAATGTATTGCCGAACCTTCCCCCCACAATGTAATGATATAGTTGATATGAAAAATATTACAATTTACATAATTTATTAGGAAAATAATGCCGAGACAATGATAGAGAGCTAGTCATGGTGGACACTCCACGCACAATGTATTTTCGAACCTTCCCCCCACCACCGCTACCACACCGTCCTGGGCCGGTATTCGACGACCTCAACTTCATTCTTATCAAGGCTAACAACCGTCAGAATCGGGTACGATATCCTATTTTTAATACTTGTAATACTACAATCATATATTTATTATGTCGTAATGATGGTATATTCATAATTTATATGTAAAACAGGCTATTGATGCAATGCAATGGTTTAAAGATATAGTGTACCATATACGTGGCTCCCGTCCTTTGGTGGTGAGATAGAACACTTAACATGGAAGATGGGTCGTTCGTTACTAGCGACGCAATCAGGGAAGCGACGGACAGGCTCGAAGATGCAATGAGGTTTGCACAAGAAGGAACTTTCAAGCCTTACAGAGAGAAAGACGAGCTGACTTATGCTCTTGGCAACCCAGAACACACTGGACGGACCCGAGGCATGGTCGTAGTCCCATGTAACCGCAGCTTCACTGGAGATCTCGACACATGCAGAAGCCGATGCAGAAGCAAGGAAGTAATGGAATATAAGTTCCGTGCCTTGGAAGAAAGGCTAGCGATGGTTCAAGCTAGAGAGGATAGACATGATAGAGTGCTTAACCAACGCCAAGAACAGCCGACTGCTAATTTGGAGGTCAGCCCCGCCTCTCAGCGTCGGAGAGAGCCAAGCAGGAAACGAGGCCCAACGACACCTCGTGGACGACATCACTAAAAGGACCAATTGTGACCTTCTGTATCTGCGCAGGAAGAAGCTGAAATTATGTGCGGAGGGATACGTCGAGGCTTCGGTCGACGGCGCGACAATTCATTGCGTGCCGATTCCCGAGGGATACGCTAAGGTCTTCGTTGACCGAGTGGAGGATGGATGTGAAGATCTGGATCTTGAGATCCCTGGAGGTGACGATGAAACAGAACTACTATAAGTAGTCGACCAATGGATCTGGTGGCCAAAACTGTACATCAGATTGAAGCAGCAAGCAGCCACAACGCCAGACCAACCATCAGCTTGTGAGAGTTGGCCTGACCCACATGTATCACCGGAAGCACGAGACCCAACGCCACCTCCAGCACGGGACCCAACGCCACCTCCAGCACGGGATCCAACGCCACCACCTAAGCAACAAAGGAAGTCAACAAAGGCACGATCAACCCCGCCACCTCCAGCTCCGAAGCAGCAGAGGGAGAAGAAAGAAAAGCCACCACCTCCGAAGCATTTATGTGATATGACCCCTGAAGAATTAGATGCTCGCGTGGCTCAACATGTCCATGACCACTTTCATCCAAAAAAGCCTGATCCGCCGAAACCAATAGATCCGGCTAAAGTGGCGTTCTTTAGGAAAATGATGAAACCAGTGGTGAAAGAGCGGGAATCGGACTACGACTGGTCAATCAGAAAGTCTTACAGCAACCCCAATAACCAGATCAGTAGTAGTAAATCAACAAAATCCATTCCCCAGCTCGGAGAGCAGTCCAACCAAACAGTCCAGCCGTTGGTGGTACATGAAGCGCAAGAAAATAATGCAGTCATGGCCCAAATGATAGCGGATAGGAACCTTACAAAATGTCAACTGCGAGGGGAGTTAGAGGCGAACTGACTAGAAACCCGAGGCAGGAAAAAGTCTGCGCTGGGTGAACTGCTTATTTGGGAAGAGTTGGTGAGGTTCCTACCAATGAGAATGCACGAGTTGCATACATGGTACCTAGAGAAATCGCGGTCGGTCCAGACGATGCTCGCAGCTCGGATTACAGATGACCATCTGAAGCGAGGGCTAGATGATATTTGGATCGAGTTTCATGCACTTTAAGACTTATTCCATCAAGATGTCCTTGACCAGTCTCTCATCAGTGTATGGGTTATGTAAGTGCCTCCTGCCTCAGTGTTTTCTTATTTAATATCCACTACATATACTAGTGTGCTGTCTCACGATGTCTTTTGTTTTATGGCTCGTAGGATGAAGGTCCAACAGTGCAGGAAAAAGGGATATTACAACATTGGCTTCATCGACCCCAATGTTGTACACGAGACGACCGTAAAGGATGGAGCAAAAGAAACTACTACACTTCTATTCAACGCCTTGGACCGGCAGAATACATGTCCATTCATTCTTTTGCCGTATAACTCTAAGGTCATCCCCAACCCTTCTAGTCAGCTAGTGTCCATAGAATTAATGAGGCTGCCAAGTAAGCAGAAATCCTATGTGGCACAAGAATTAAAGAGGAGAGAGAAGAAAAAACATGGAAACCGGGTCACATGCAGGAAACCATGTCGTCACGCATTCCAAGGAAGGAAAGCCAGTAAAAACATTCAGACATGTGTTCCAAAAAATTGGAGGAGAGTGAATGGACTAGAAAATTAATTAAGGGCCCACGAGAAGACACTATGGGTTGGATACCATCGTTTCTAGATCCGATGTCTTGATGACATGACAACATAGACATCACTTATGAACATTTTGGGTTGGGATTGGCCTAAGTGAGTTCTTCAAGTTTTTTTAATCATTTCAAGTTAATAATAAATACAAAATATAATCAACATTGCCTCTCTGTACGTATATGTACGTACAAATTCCATTGGATACTGCTTTCTATCCAGGTTGATCGAGCCCAGGTCACGGTGTTTGACTCCTTGAGGAAACCAATATCAGATTACCAAGACCTCATAGACCTGCTTAAGAAAGCATGGGCTCGCTTACTGAAAAAACACATAGGAGTAACTGATAACAACGACGATCTTCGTATTAATACTAATCTCCCGGTAAGAATATAATCCACACTTCGATCTAGTGTCATTTTATAGTGTTTCGTACTATTTTCTATAATTTTAAAGTAATTTAAGCTATTTTATAATAGACCCTACTATTTTTAGAAAATTTATAGTTATTTCTACTATTTTTTAGTAATTCCTAATATTTTCTAATAATTTTTGCTACATATATATAGTGCATGAGACAGGCGCAAGGGACAAACCTATGTGGTTACTACGTGTGCGAGTTCATCGACAATTTTGTCGGTCCAAGGGGCAAATGACATCAGAAGCATTCAAGGTACATAAACAAATATCGGTTCTGCTCATTCTTTTTTTATTAAGTCATTATTTTTTTTCATTTCGCTAAAGTTTTGATTTCATTGAAATTTGCAGAAATGGTGCATGAAAGATGATCCCATCCAATTGGAACAAGTCAGGGCAATTCAAGAACAACTCTATGGATTCCTGCTCGATGAAATCATAAATCCCTAAGGGAAATTTCATGCCGATTTTAATGTAAGTGTGGCACAACTAGATCCTAGTAGGGGGTTATCTGACGAGGACACTTGATTTGTAATATCTCGATTATTTTGAAGTACTTGTAACAATTCAAATATAATACTAGATTTTGAAGTATTATATGTGACTGACGATGTATATACATATTATAAAGTAATATATTATACGTCATATAACGTAATATCAGCCGCATACGCATATAGATATAATATATATACGCGTACGAATAATATAAGCATAAAAATAGAAATAAAAATAAAAAAGGAATGAAACAAAAAAAAGAAAAACAAAACAGGTTAGTGCCGGCTGGTAAGCCCAGCCGGTACTAAACTGCGCGCCCTGCGCTCCTGTGCGGGCGAGCAGTTTAGTACCGGCTGGGATTACCAACCGGCACTAAAATTAGAATTTAGTACCTGTCCGCTTGACGGGTACTAAATGGCCGGCACATTAGTACCGATCTCCTGAACCGGTACTAATTGGGGTTCCCTGACCGGTATTGATAAGGGATTTTGTAGTCATGCATGTTCACCTCATACCAGGAACTATGTGGCATTGGTCGCACCAAGAGGCTAAATACCACACCAGTCATGTTTAGAGGAAAGCGAACCATCTGAGCTACCACACTGGCTGATTAAACTCGAGTAAAATATATAAACAGCCTCTAACTCATCATCAGTGTCATTTAGGTCATTAAACTTTCAAAATATATTTTTGGATACCATCTAGGTCTCAAATCTTTCAAAATTCATTTTTAAGTCTTCAAATTTGTCCCAACATGTCATCCCGGTCTAAAAACTCCTAAAAATATATTGGATGGCAGCCCTGTACAAGTTTGAGGACTCTAAAATATAATTTTAGAGTTTATTGATCCAAATAACAGACGAATTAAGTGACGTAAAAATGTATTTTGAGAGTTGAAGACCAAGATAATACCTCGCGTATTTTACTCATCAAGACCAAGAACTGCCCATGTATTTTACTCATTAAACTGTCATCTCGCGGACCATCAGCTCCAGGTTCTCAAACGAGGAGCCGCCCGCATCCATGGCGGTTCTAGCAGAGGCAGCGTACTCGGCTACTCTAGCTGCGGCGCGTTTCCCTTCCTCTCCTGAGATCAGCTCCCTTGCCAATGCTTGGATATCTTCGCTCACGACGAGCCCACCTAATTCGCTGCCATCACCATGTCCATTCGATGGCCAAACCCTAAGCCCAACTTCAAGCACATCGACGACAAATTTCGCGTTCATCTTCTGCTCCGCCGCCATCGGGAACGCCAGCATGGGCACGCCCATACTGATGCTCTCCATCACAGAGTTCCATCCACAGTGACTGAAGAAACACTTGATGGCCTTGTGCCTCAGCACACCGAGCTGGTTGACGAAGCCTTCCACCACTTTGCCCCTGTCACCAAACCTGCCCTCGAGCTCATCCTCTTCCTGCAACCATTTGGACCGAACCACCCATACGAAATCCAAGCCCGACCGGTCCAGGCCGGTTGCGATCTCCTCCAGCTGCGCCCGGCTCAGGCTAGCCTGCGAGCCGAATGCGACGTAGAGAACCGGCGGGTTCGACGCAAGCCTCGTGTCGAGCCAGCCGGTCAAATCCGAATCCAAGGCGGTCTGGACCCCCGGTTCACTGGCAGCAAGACAGCGGGCCGACCGGCCACATCTTGAGCCGGTTCTCTTGGTTATACCGGTCGATGTAGAGCGACTCGAGCTCGTGGAAGGTGTTGCCGATGATGCCCCGGCTCGACGCCATGGCCGCGCCGCACTCGCACACGAAGTCCCAGTGCGGGCCGGCCGGCTCCGGGTCGTCGAAGGGCGGGTGCAGGTCGGCCACGGTGAGCCGGAGCCCCGGCAGGCCGTCGACCTCGAACGGCTCGTCCGGCGAGGTCACACGCGCGTGCGGCTTCTTCGCCGTGACGGCGCAGCAGACGTAGGAGGTGAAGGGGCCTATGCCGAGCGAGGCGAGCCGCGGCACGCCGAGGGCGTCGGCGGCGCCCTTGGCCCACGCGAGGAAGCCGTCGTGGAGGAGCAGGTCAGGCCGGGGCTCGAGCCGCGCCAGCGCGTCCGCGAACGCCGGTCGGAGCGCGGCGGCGGCGGAGACGACGTCGAGCAGGCCGGACGGGGAGGAGAGGTCCTCCATGCTCTGGGGACCTGATGCCGGGGAGGAGGGGAACGGCAACTCGAGGACGGCCGCGCCGGGGACCCCCGCGACGGCCGCGCGGATGGCGCGGGGTGGCGAGGAAGATGACGGCGGACACGAGGCCCCGTCGGAGGAGCAGGCGGGCCAGGTGGAGCAGCGGCATGGCGTGGCCCTTGGCCATGAAGGGGAGCATGGCGACGTGACGCAGCATCCGGGACGACGGCACGGAAGGTGCCATGACAACTGCAAGGTAGCTAGCGAAGCAGTGTGGTCAGTGTGCGTTGGCGAGAAGAGGCTGGCCAGCCACCCACGCGTAGCTGGCTAGTAAACTCTGGTGCAGTTTCTTTTGAAGTCTTCACTTGGCAGGCGTCTTTTGCACTCAATCCCCTGAACAATATGAAAAGCTGAAGCACAAGGGAGAAAGAAAGAAGCTCCACAAGAACGGCGTGTCGTCAATTAGAGACCTTATTTATGGAAACCTTCAGCAGACATGGGTGGAGATTTAACAATAGATTAAGTTTTTAGAGCGGTTATTTGCTTATTCTTCATTTGTTTATGCCAGTTTTCATGTTGTGCCATGTGTGCTATGAGGAGACGAAGTCTTGGATATAGTATAGTAAGAACTTGTAATAATTTTCAGGCGTTATGCATTGGTTTGCAGCGGCCGGGATACTTTCATTTCCTTAATGAAAACTTCTCTTTGTCTAAAAGAACGGAGAGAAGGAGGCCATGGTAAATATATGCTCGAGTCTTTTTCTCGAAAGCTAGTGCGGCTGCTTAATTGGACGCTACTGCTCTTTCTTTTCTTTTTTTTTTCTAACAGATTTATAGAAGCTTCGAAACTTTAATAAAAGTTTCATCAACACACATACTAACAGATTTATAGAAGCTTTGAATAGCTAGCTTACTTTAATAAGAGTTTCACCAACACACACTAGAACGGACCGAAAGTTTGAGGCCGGTGTCTATGTTGACACGTCTTGTCGCCCAAATAGTACGTACTCCTGGCCGTCCATAGTCGAAACGGAAGGGGTAAATTGAGGCAGGGCGCCAATATCGTAGTCTATTCTAAGTGTATGCGGATTCTCTTTTTTCCTCCCTCTTTTCGTTGTCTTCCTCGATCACCCCCTCCTTTTATAGGCCAAGGAGGAGGGGTTACAGGAGCGTGTTGCTGGTTAGGCATAGTTGTCGCACAGTAGTAGGAGTGGCGTTAGGCGTGCTTCTCTGTTCTTATTTGTTGTAGTCGATTCGTGTACTGGTGATGACGTCGAGGAGTGGTCTTGAGGATCCGAGGCGTCCTTAGTGTGATAATGGCTCATCCGTACACTACCTCGAGGGTCTTCCATGCCGGCGCACAGCTTATTCTGTGGGAAATCGCTGTGGGAGTCGGTGCCACAGGGAGTTAGAGTGACCCGGCCCTGTTCGCACGGCGGCAACATGTCCGCACAGCGCCGGGGTTGGTCGCATAGTGCTCGGAATGGCCCGCCATACCTCTGTCGTCCTGGGCTCTTCTCCTGCTGTGTGCTCGAGGGTCTCTCCATCCGACGGAGGTCTTCGAGTCGTCGGAGTTGGCAGTACATGAGCTCGGAGTGACGGGCTCTGTTTGCACAGTGTCGGCCTGTCCGCACAGAGCCTCGGTTGGCAGCATAGTGACGGGAATTGGTGGATACGATGGGAGGAGTCGTGGCCGTCAGGGCAGTATGACAAGAAATCTGTCTTTTGACTTTGGAGGCACGGTGGCAAAGGGCTCCATTTAATGTTCGTCGAAGTGAGGGTCTCGACCGAGGCGGAGCTTTCCCCATTCCGTGGGTTGCTCCAGGCTCGGTCCCCAGGCCTCGATTGAAGCGGAGATTTTGGTTCGCGTCGAGGCACGCCGCGGGGCGTCTTGGCTGGGCCTTCAGTCGTTGCTGGGCCGTGGGCCTTAACTTCCGTTTCTTTTTCTGGTTACTTGGACAAGGCTCTTCGTCACGGGTGCTTTTGACAAGGTTTTCCTTGAAGAATTCCGCCACGCACCCGCGGGTGTAGCCCCCAAGACGTTGGAGGAGTGGATATACTCCTGCAAGGGCTTATCGGCGTTTCGGGCCTTTGTGAGCTACAACATGTTTCGTCCTCAAGGAATTTGATCTTGTGGTGCAAGGAGCCCCCGAGCCTTGGCCCTAGCAAGGTCGATCAAGGGCAGTTCTTGACTTTGAGTTACGACCCTCGTCGCCCCGTTTGTGGGGATGAGGGGTGACACAATCCATGCTTCCCTGGAATGGGCTGCGAGTCATGGATGTCTGTGTGAGTTGTTAGTGGGTAATTCAAGTGGACATCCGTGCCTCGTTCGATGGAGGCCAGCTCATGGTCCGGAGACATGTCTCATAAGAGCACTTGTCTAGGTTTGCTAGGCAAGGCTTGGCCCCGTTCGTTTGGGGTCGAGGGCTCGTTGCTCTCCCTCGATGGGATCCCTCGACTAGCTGCCTCCATCCTGGCCTTGAATATAACGTGAAGGGCACCCTCGAGTTTCATGCTTGAGGATAGGCTTGATTGCGCGTGCCCTTGGTTATCCCTGACTCTGTTAGATTTGAGGTGCCTGTCGAACCCTCGAGGGGACATGACTTCGAACCCCTGATCAGTAGGGCCTCGAGGAGAGGTAGCTTACCTCGGAAGCCTTTTGGCTAGCCTCGAGCATTTATTTCCGTAGTCGTGGGCGGCGTGGCGCGGAGTACGTGAAGTAGGCGCGCCTTTTTAGGCGGAGCAGAAGAGACGTGGGCAGTTACAATGCGACGTGTCGCCTGGATTTTCGCGCGTAGTGGTTATCCCAACTCGTGGGGCCCGGTCGTTAGTGGCTGTGGTGTCAATCGTATCGGATGCGTTTTTTGTGCGGCCGGGGTGCCGGTTGCGCTTCGCGTGATACTATAAATAAGGGACAAGGGGAAAGGATTAGCTTACCCAGCCCTTGCCTTCAGATTGCATCTACTACTTCCAAGCGCCGCCGCTTTTCGCCTTTCACCTTTCCGTGCACAAGACTTCGCCCTTTTCGCCACCGCGTTCGCCATGGTGACCATCGTCGACCCTGCTCCGTGGAGCCCTTCTATCGCCACCAACGCCTATCTCGCCGGGCTGGTGGACCCCGGGGTGCTGCCGGCGAGCAGCAACCCGGACGAGCCGATGTGGATCGCGCCGCCATCCAACCACCACGAGCCTTCTCCGCCGGAGGGCTTTGTGGTGAGCCTGGCGAGACTTCACAAGCGGGGGTTTTCGCCCCCAATGCCATCTCGCAAGCGGCGGTCTTCGTCGCCGTTTGTGAGGGGTACTTGGGGATCGAGGCTCACTGGGACCTATGGGTTCACCTTTTCTGGGGTGAGCTCCATACGGCCGTAGGTGAGTGTCGGGGGCTCCGCCGGGCGGTCTGCGCCGGGGGCCTTACCCTGCAAGTTTGAGGGCAGCGGAGCGGATTGTACATCCCGTCGACGATGACCTCCAACAACGCCGATTGGGACAAGGGGTGGTTCTACCTCTGCAACCTCGACAACAAGCTGTCGGAGTACACCGGCAAAGTGCTGCGCGAGCGACCGGAGGCGTGGAGCTACAGAATTTCCCCCGCCAACCGTCAGGAGCGACTTCGGGTCTTCACCGATGCCTTTGTTGCGCTTTCGAGGGCGGGTTTGACTGCGGCGGGAGTGATTGCAAACTTCAATCAGCAGTATGTACTGCCGCTGATGGAGAGGAAACTGCGGCTCGACCAGCTCAGGGTGGATTCGCTCTGGCAGGGCTCGAAGATGAAGGAGGGGACCCTCGTCCTCGAGTACTGCATGCACCGAGCATGGCGTGCCATGGAGGTCTCCAAGCTTGACTGCAAGGAGGAGGCCCTTTTCGCCGTCAAGATGCGCCCGAAGCGGGGTTTCTACAATTTGTAAGTTCTGCTTTAAGTTTGATTTAGATTCAATTTTGCTTTCTACCCTCGAGATTATCTGATCGTTTAACTCTGAATTCTTTCTTCAGCGTTTGTCTCAAAAAGGGTACCGTTCTGCTCATCCTCTTCGAGAGGTTCATGCTGCGAACCGCCTTTCTACCGAGAGGCAGAAGGCGCGGAAGGACGCGGCGAAGCAGAAGAAAGAGAGGAAGCGTTTGTGGAAGGCGGCGTACGAGAAGGAGTGCCGCCGTCGAACCAGGGATGGGCGTTCCCCGCCTACGACCCCCGAGAGTACCCCGGAGGAGTCTTCCTCGGAGGACCTCGTGGAGATTCCGCCACCTGCGCCGGTGGCGGCTGAAGTGAGTGCGTCCCCGAGGGGGCAACGCCAGGAGATCCCGTCGTCGTCACGGGATAGGGAGGCCTCGAGTGGCCCGGCACCTTCGACGGCGGGTGTCGCCCCCGCGAGTTCCGTGGTGTCGCCCCCGTGAGGCGGTCAGCGGTGGTTACGTGGTGGCGGACGACCTCGACGATGACGCTGCGCTGGCCGTCGTGGAGAGTGTGGATGCTGCTACCTCTGCTCCTGCTGCCACCCTCGCGCGAATCTTCGAGAGCGACCTCCTTCCCGACGCTGAAGACGAGGAGGATGCCACCCCCGAAGACCCCGAAGACCTCGCTCCCTGAGTAGTTTTTAGAGATTTTATATGTAATAAGCACTCTAGTGGTTCAAACAATTTTATGTTTTTGAAACGCACATTTCGAGTTTTTATTTGAGTTATGGTTTCTTTATCATGTTTGTTTTGTTGAATTTGCAAAGGACTTGTCGAGGAGGGTATCGTTCATAGAGCAATTTTAGCGTAGGGTGACGAGGGGGATGCCGTATCCTTTCGAAGGCGTAGGCGGTCCCTCGACTCGTCCGGCCCTTGGCGTTAATTATTCTATGCCTCGAGTTGCCAGTTGGCAAATGCAGGAGATGGACATAATAAAAGAATCTTATAAAAAACTTTAAAATTGGGACAATTTTAGGAGGCGGTGCCCCCCGGATTAGCCCCGAGTGAGACTTGTCTTTTTTCGATGGTAAGCCTAGTATTACTCATTTTAAGGTCCTTTATATTTTTTATTGAAATAAGTACAAATGTACATGAATGCTTGAAAGCTTAAGGGTAGAAGCGACGCAGCTGTTGGATATTCCAGGCGTTGGCGAATATTTCGCATTTCTCGTTTGCAAGCTTGTATGTGCCTGGCTTGAGGACTTCAGCGACGATGTAGGGCCCTTCCCATGGCAGTGTGAGCTTGTGGCGCCCTCGATTGTCTTGTCGTAGCCTTAGCACTAGGTCCCCCTTGCTGAGGTCTCGTCGTCGAACCTTCTGGGCCTGATACCTTCGAAGCGACTGCTGGTACCGAGCCGAATGTAAGACCGCGATGTCTCGAGCTTCGTCTGCTTGGTCGAGTGAGTCTTCCCGCATTTGCTTGTTTCTTTCCTTTTGGTAGGCTCTGAGCCTTGGGGACTCATATTCCACGTCTGTGGGGAGGATAGTCTCGGCACCATAGACGAGAAAAAATGGAGTAAAACCCGTGGCTCTGCTTGGGGTTGTTCTGAGGCTCCAAATTACTGAGGGTAGTTCTGACACCCATTTCCCGCCGAATCTATTCAACTTGTTGAATATCCTTGGTTTGAGACCTTGTAGAATCATGCCGTTGGCACGTTCTACTTGGCCGTTTGTCTGGGGCTGACCAATCCACGCGGATATGGTGGTCGTCACAGAATTCCAAGAACTTCGGATCTAATGCTACTGATTGGCCGAGCCTCGATCCATTTTGAGAACTTGTCGATGGCCACCAGCAGATGTGTAAAGCCCCCGGGTGCTGCTCGCATTGGACCAATGAGGTCTAGCCCCTACACGGCGAACGACCATGTGATGGGAACGGTTTGCAAGACGTGAGCCGGGAGATGGGTTTTACGTGCGTAGAATTGACACCCTTCGCAGGTGCGTACGATTTCGTTGGCGTCTGCAACAGCCGTGGGCCAGTAAAAACCTTGGCGAAACGCGTTGCCCACGAGGGTTCGGGGTGCCGCATGGTGGCCGCATATGCCAGCGTGGATGTCTCGGATGAGCTCCCTTCCCTCCGGGATTGGAATGCGCCGCTGCAAAATTCCGGAGGGGCTGCGCTTGTACAATTCCTCATCGATTATGTGGAACGACTTGGCTTTTCTTGCGATGCGTCGAGCCTCGGTTCGATCCGAGGGTAGTTTCCCTCGGATGATCCAGGCGATGTATTGGTTACGCCACTCGCGAGTTGATGGGGCCTCGTCGATTTCCATAATTTCACCCTTGTCTGCCGAGGATATTTCCTGACTTGAGGCTTCAGGTTCCTCTTTCGAAGGATCCTCGTCCATGGGCTCGACATATGGAGCCCCGGAGGGTTCGGTCCTCGAGGGAGCATCAGGAGCTTTGGGGGTCGGCTTGAGGTCGGTGCTTGGCTGTGTCAGGTCACGGGCGAATACGTTTGGAGGAACGGTGATCCTCCCAGACGCAATTTTTGCTAATTCATCGGCCTCCTCGTTGTACTTTCGCATGATGTGGTTGAGCTCGAGGCCATGGAACTTGTCCTCGAGTCGTCGTACTGCATTGCAGTATGCTTGCATCTTGTCGTCGTGGCAGCTTGCTTCCTTCATAACTTGATCGATGACCAATTGTGAATCTCCCTGGACGTCAAGGCGTTTAACGCCCAATTCGATGGCTATGCGAAGGCCGGCTAGTAAGGCTTCATATTCGGCCATGTTGTTGGACGCTGGGAAGTGCAAGCGTACCACGTGTCTTATATGTTCTCCGAGGGGTGAGACGAAGAGCAGGCCCGCGCCCGCACCGGTTTTCATCCCCGACCCGTCGAAGTACATGATCCAACATTCGGTTTGGATTTGTGGTGGGGGCAGCTGTGTGTCGGTCCATTCTGCCACGAAATCGGCCAAGATTTGCGATTTAATTGCCTTGCGGGGGGCATAAGTGAGGGTTTCGCCCATCAGTTCCATGGACCATTTGGCTATTCTACCCAAGACATCCTGGTTGCGGAGTATCTCCCCCAAAGGGAAAGAAAAGACCACGGTGACAGGATGAGCCTCGAAGTAGTGGCGCAATTTGCGCCGAGCTAGCACTACTGCGTAAAGCAGCTTCTGGATTTGTGGATATCGCGTCTTGGTTTCGGTCAGTACCTCGCTGATGTAGTATACTGACCTTTGCACAGGCAATGATGTAGTATACCGGCCTTTGGACAGGCAGAGCGTGCCCCTCCCCAGTTCTCTCTACGACGATGACTCCGCTTACTACTTGAGTCGTTGCGGCTACGTAAAGGTAGAGGCGCTCGCCCTCCATAGATGGCGTTAAGACTGGCGCTCGTGCGAGAGACACTTTTAGCCCGTCGAGGGCTTTTTGAGCCTCGGGGTTCCAAGAGAAACGTTCGCTCTTTTCGGTACAGGGGTAAGCCTTTCTCACCGAGACGTGAGATGAACCGGCTTAGGGCTGCTGAACATCCCAATATCCTCTGTACCACCTTCAGGTCTCGGATCAGTCCCATTTGTTCGAGGGCCGAGACTTTTTCAGGGTTGGGCTCAATGCCTCGTTGAGAGACTATGAAACCCAAGAGCATCCCTCGAGGTACTCCAAAAACGCATTTTTCCGGATTCAGTTTTACCCCGTTGGCCCGGAGACAATCAAACGCAATGCGCAAATCGTTTACGAAGCCGTCCGCCTTCCTGGTATTTACAACAATGTCATCAACGTATTCTTCTACGGTTCGCCCAATATGATCTCCGAAAACACGAAGCATACATCGCTGGTACGTAGCTCCGGCATTTCGAAGTCCAAACGGCATCGTGACATAGCAGAAAATACCAAAAGGCGTAATAAAGGAGTTTGCCAGTTGGTCAGAAATTTTCATCTTAATTTGGTGGAACCCAGAATAAGCATCAAGGAAACATAATAGCTCGCATCCTGCGGTTGAATCTATGATCTGATCGATACGTGGTAGAGGAAAAGGAACTTTTGGACATGCTTTATTTAAACCGGTATAATCTATTCACATTCTCCACTTCCCATTCTTTTTCTTAACTAAAACAGGATTGACAAGCCAGTTAGGGTGAAATACCTCCTTGATGAATCCGGCCTCGAGGAGCTTGCGCAGCTCCTCACCGATGGCCCTGCGCTTGTGCTCGTCGAAGCGTCGCAGTCGTTGAACCACCGGCTTGGAACGGGGAAGGTGTCAAGGGAGTGCTCGGCGACCTCCCTCGGTATGTCTGGCATGTCCGAGGGGCTCCACGCGAAAATGTTGGCTTTGGCACGGAGGAAGTCGACGAGCACGACCTCCTATTTGCTGTCGAGGGTTGAGCTGATCCGCACCGTCTTGTCACTGGGAACACCTGGGTCGAGGGGCACAGCCTTGGTGTGCTCTGCGGGCTCGAAACTGCCTGCATGCTTTGAAGTGGAGGGTATGGTTTCGTTCGCCATCTTCTCCAGGTCCGCGACGAGAGCCTCATCCTCAGCAAACGCCTCGGTGCTCTCGACGCATTCCACGTCGCATATGTAGGCATGTTCGAATGATGGGGCCACGATGATGACGCCGTTTGGTCCCGGCATCTTCAACTTGAGGTAGGTATAGTTCGGGATCGCCATGAACTTGGCGTAGCATGGGCGGACAAGGATGGCGTGGTATGCACCTCGAAATCCCACTACTTCGAAGGTCAGGGTCTCTCTGCGGAAGTTGTCGGGGATACCGAAGCAAACAGGCAGATCGATCTGCACGAGGGGCTGAACTCGCTTTCCCGGCGCAACGCCATGGAACGGTGCCTTGCTAGGGCGCAGCATGTCCCTGCCGATGCCCATGAGCTCCAAGGATGAAGCGTACATGATATTGAGGCTGCTGCCTCCATCCATGAGTACCTTAGAGAACCGGGTATTGCCGATGATAGGATCAACGACCAGCGGGTATTGCCCCGGGTTCGGAATGAGTACCTTGGAGAACCGGGTATTGCCGATGATAGGATCAACGACAAGCGGGTATTGCCCTGGGTTCGGGATATAGTTGGGGTGGTCGTCTCGACTGAAGGAGATGGTCTCCTCTGACCAATCGAGGTACGACGGCCCTGCCTTGTGTATGGAGAATACCCCTCGGCGCTCGTGCTTGCGCTGCCAAGGGGTCATGTTCGCGGTTGGCCCACCAAAAATGAAGAAGACGTTCTCCACTTCCGGGAAGCCCGGGCCACAGACAGCGCCCGTGTCTCTTCTTTAGCATTCCGCACTGCTCGAGGGTGTGAGTCATGACGCCCTTGTGATAAGGGCATGGTTTCTTGAGCATATCGTCGAAGATGCCGCCTCCTCGAGGGGGGCCTCGAGGAGGTTTGGGCGCGGCAGGACCGACTGCGAGTATTTCGTCAGGGTCCTCGGTCCGCTCTTGTCGGCGCGAGGCTTTTTGGGGCTTCTTCCCTTTCTTGCCTTGCCTTTGTTTCTTGGCGGATCCTTTGGACTTGCTGCCCTCCACGGGCATTTCCTCCGTCCGCTTCCCCCTTCCACTATCAAAGATGGCTCCGACCGCCTCCTCGCCGAAGGCACAATTGGTGGCCACATCAAACAGTTCGTTTACGCTAGTTGGAGGACTGCGTCCTAAATCGCGTACCAAGTCCCGGCAGGTTGTACCTTCGAGGAAAGCGTGGATGACTTCGGAGACACCCACACTCGGGAGCTCGGTGCAACGCTTGGAGAAGCGGCGGATGAAATCACGAAGGGACTCGTTGGGTGTTTGGCGACACCCTCGAAGGTCCCATGAGTTTCCAGGGCATAGGTAGGTGCCCTGAAAGTTACCCACGAACGTCCTCGAGGTCGTTCCAGTCATGGATCTGGTTCGCGGGTAGGTGCTCCAGCCACGTCCGCGCAGAATCCGCCAAGTGAAGCGGCAAGTTGCGGATGATCATAGCGTCGCCGGTCGTGCCGCCCAATAAATAGGCGAGGCGATAGTCGTTGAGCGACACCCTTGGGTCCGTCTCCCCCGAGTACTTGGTGATGGTCGTTGGCTGCCTGAATGGTGCGGGAATCGGGGCCACACGAATCTCTCGGCCAAATACCCGGGTTCCTGGGGGCTCTGGCGTTGGGCTCTTGTCTTCATCGCTGTCGTAGCGGCCTCCACAGTGGGGGTGAAAACCGCGAGATGCGCCATCCCGCCTCTTCCTGTTAAGGGTGTTGCGAGCGTCGTCCTTGCTGATGTCACCACGTGTGTCAAGGATTCACTCCTTGAGAGGCTTCCTTCTGATGCGTTCGTGCACCAAAGGCGTCTTTCCCTTACTCGAGGGCGGGGGTGGCATTAGATTGCCCCTTCGCGGGGTTTGCGCCGATGCCTCGAGCTCCCGCGTTGGTCCACTGGTCTTTGGGCCGGCAGAACTGTGGATGCGAGAGGCCGAGCTTTCGGCTTGTTGCACAGCCGCTTGTTCGATTAGGAGCTGCGCCTCTTGACGCAGGTTTCGGCCTTCGGGTGTTGATAGCTCGGGCCTGGCTCGGATCAGAGTTGCCGCGGCGATGAGCTTCTGGCTTGCCCTGGCTAACACGAGTGGGTCATCCACATCGTCATCAGCCTCGATGTCTTTGGAGGATGGCCGGCGACTACGATTAGAGACGTGGTGCTTGCAATAGAGGCTCTAGAACTCATCATGCGACAAGTGTGATATATAGGACACACTTCATCTATTTTAATTTTGGTCTCACCTGTTCCGGCCTCCAATGATTGGCGAGGACATAGTATGAGATGTGTCTCGTCCATTATTGTTGTTGTGTTGTGGTTCGTCCTGCCCCGTCATCTCCGCCATCCTTTCCCAGAAGGACGACGAAGCATTCCCTGGTGGGATCGTAATCCTCCTCACTGGGGTTGTCGGAGCAGGTTAGGCAATAATCTGCGGCAGCTTGAGATGATAAGAGGGCATCTCGATCGCAAAGCCCTGAGTAATCCCATTCGGGGATCCTCCGGCCGCTCTCGGCTGCCTCGCTACCAGACTCAGGGTAGTTTTCTTCCGGCGACGTCGCTATGAGATTGCGGATCGAGATCAGGTGGTTGCCCGGCAAATCCTCATATGCCGTCATGTTCGTGTCAACTGATGAAGAGTTGGTCATGGTTGCGGTGCGTGTCCCACCGGGGTTTCGCCACGGGTCGACCGTGCTGTCCCCGGCTGGTTGTACCGCGGTGGTGGCGGTTGTTGCCCTCGTCGTGCCGGGCTCAACCCGTTCGGGGGAGCCGACACGAGACACGGGTTTATCCTGGTTCCGGTCAGAAGACCGTACTTCCAGCAAGGCGGTGTGTGCGATGTATTATTCTGCACTGGACTGCAAGCAGTAGGGGGTACAAGCAGGTTGGGACGAGAGGCTAGACCTCCGAGTCCCGGATGATTGAGGCGGGTTGCCAATATCGTAGTTTATTCTGAGTGTATGCGGATTCTCTTTTTTCCTCCATCATTTCGTTGTCTTCCTCCTGCTCGATCACCCCCTCCTTTTATAGGCCAAGGAGAAGGGGTTACAGGAGCGTGTTGCTGGTTAGGCATACTTGCCGCACAGTAGTAGGAGTGGCGTTAGGCATGCTTCTCTGATCTTGTTTGCTGTAGTCGATTCTTGTACTGGTGATGACGTCGAGGAGTGGTCTTGAGGATCCGGTGCGTCCTTAGTGTGATAATGGCTCGTCCGTACACTACCTCGAGGGTCTCCCATGCTGGCGCAAAGCTTATTCTGTGGAAAATCGCTGTGGGAGTCGGTGACATAGGGAGTTAGAGTGACCCGGCCCAGTTCGCACGGCAGCGACATGTCCGCACAGCACCGGGGTTGGTCGCATAGTGCTCGGAATGGCCCGCCATACCTCTGTCGTCCTGAGCTCTTCTCCTGCTGTGTGCTCGAGGGTCTCTCCGTCCGACGGAGGTCTTCGAGTCGTCCGAGTTGGCAGTACAGGAGCTCAGAGTGACGGGCTCTGTTCGCACAGTGCCGGCCTGTCCGCACAGAGCCTCGGTTGGCAGCATAGTGGCGGGAGTTGGTGGATACGATGGGAGGAGTCGTGGCCGTCAGGGCAGTATGGCAAGAAATCTGTCTTTTGACTTTGGAGGCACGGTGGCACAGGGCGTCATTTAATGTTCGTCGGAGCGAGGATCTCGACCGAGGCGGAGCTTTCCCCATTCCGTGGGTTGCTCGAGGCTCGGTCCCCAGGCCTCGACCGAAGTGAAGTTCTACAATTCGCTCGAGGGGTCGGTCCCTCGAGCGAAGCGGAGATTTTGGTTCGCGTCGAGGGGTCGGTCCCCTAATGACTGCCCCCAACAATATATATATATATATATATATATTTGTCACGTCTATTTGTTGCGCTAATATTTAGCGCGTTGACGGCCGGCAAACGGTGCTCCGGCAAGCCCTTCTGGCAGTAAAATTACTCAATCTGTCTCCTCCGGAAGTAAAAGTCAATTCCCATCTATATATTTTAAGCATCTGTTTCCGTCTCCACTAGTCTAGTCGGCATTAATTATTTGTTAATTCCATGGCGTCATATCTGGCAACTTGAATACAGCCGTAATGCGTCTGATTAGCCCTTGTTTAGTTCCCAAAAAGCAACCTCAAAGTTCACTATGCAAAAAGAAGATTCTCATCACATCAAAATATCGGCCCATGCATGAAGTATTAAATGTAGATGAAATCAAAAACTAACTGCACAATTTTGTTGCACTCTGCGAGACAAATATTTTTTGCCTAATTAATCAATTTTTGGATAATTTTTCACACATATAAATGAAATGCTACAGTGGCGCAATGATTACGAAGTGACCCCAAACCCCCAAATCTCCACCCCCTATTCTCCATCTAAACAAGGCCTAAGGATTGAATGATTGACTGGACCACCAATTCATAAGAGTTGGCAGCGTCGTTGTGAGTTCATCCTGCTTCAAAATCAAAATGTCTGATTCGGTGTAATTCATGGGTCATGTTACAGGATTTCATGGTATATTAACCTGAGATCCGTATTACCATGAGCCTGCCACTACCGGAAACCCGTAGGTTGCCGTGTGCCCAGACATTTGCCATGCAGCGTAAGGAAGTGCACTAGTTTATCCCTTTAGCCTTCGGTAAAATCCAATCAGTACAAACGTTTTACTCTTTTTTGCCATTTCTCAGCGCAAGAACCAACAAGATTTTATGGTTGGATCCTGCAAGTAAGTGACATGAGTGGAGATAAGAGAGTCAATGGTGCTGAATTTCCGCAAGAAAGGATTTATGGATCCGTTGGGTCGTTAGTAGTAACTAAGTCCTACGTGCATTCACCTATATTGCGCCATGACGGAACAGTCGCAGAATAGAAGTGATGTATGCATGATGAAAAGAGGGCGTATATATGCAGGCATGCATTCCTTCCGTCCACCGGCATTGTCTCCTGCCGTTGTTACCAATAAATCAGGGGAAGTTCTCTATTTTAGACTAAGTAAAATTTCATACTAGATGAGAGTAATTTTTTTAATCTTAGCAGTAATTTTCCATATTGTCTAGAGAAACGTTCCGAAGTAAAGAGAACTTTATCTTTTTTTAAATATCAGGAGTATTTTCAATTCACTAGAGTAGTATATTTTCTAATTGATAATAGCAGCATTTTTAATTGGCAAGAGGAGTATTTTTTTCAAAATTGGGGAGTATTTTACATTTACTAGAGGAGTATCCTTTTCTCCAAATGCGAGGAGTTTTTGTTTTCAAATGTCAGAAGTATTTTCAATTGACTATAAAATATTTTTAAATGATAGGAGTATTTTGCAATTCACTTTTTCAATTAACAACAGAAATTCTGTTTCGAGGAGTATTTTAATTTTCAAATGTTAGGAGTATTTTTCACATTGATAACATGGGTGCCTTTCCCAATCGTCAGGAGTAATTTTCAAATGTTGGCAGTATTTTTTAATTGTCAAGAGGAGTATTTATCAAATATTAGTAGTATTTTTCAAATATTACATTGACTAGGGGAGTATATTTAATTGCCAATTTTCAAATATTAGTTATCTACAAGAGTACATAGCACAGGAGTAATTTTCAATTTCAGAAAAATAATATTAGACTAACATTACGGTGGCATGTCCATACGTAATTTTCAGTTATCTGTGAAGTAATCATAGTGCATATATGTAGTATTATAGTACTCCGTTCAAATATAATATATATATATATATATATATATATAAACCCAATTATCGAAAAATATTTCCTGTTACACAAGATTACTACCTTTTTTAGTCTCTATAAAATACTTCCTTGCGGATGTGTGTCTAATTACCATATTCGTCGATGGAGCAAAGCTAAACATCACCCAAAGAAAAAAGCAAAGCAAAAATCATTGGATGCTCCTCTATACGGGACACACTACACTCGTCTCCTCTACACGGGACATACATAAATCTTGCGGCAGAAGTAAGACTCTAGAGAAGAACTCATATGCGCATTCTGCAGGGATGTGGCCGAGGCAAGATCGACCTGGACCTCTCCGACTGCTCAGTACAACATAGCCACCACGTCGCCGAAGCAGGAAGCACACATCCACTGTGGCAATTATACATTTTGGTTTTTAGTTTCCATGAACCCAACAAAAACATTAGAAGTGATTATCTGATATTTAGGCAGTAACAATGGAAAAAAAAGACGCCGTGATCTAGTTGCTCACGTCAAAACCGGCATATTGATGGTGTTGTGGCAGTACGAGTAGACGAAGTCATGGGCGAGCTGAAACAGCAGAGGAACGACGATGATCCGCCCGGCGCGCGGCATGCCGTGCGGCATATGAATGACGCACCTCTCCGAACACCCGGATACACCACCGCTGCACGTGTGGCCGTGCAGTGCAACACGCATACGAGGTCAGATCGGAGATATCCGGTAAGCTGGCGAAGCTTGTCGCTAACTCGCCGCCGCCGCCATGGAGTAGTTTGTGCGTGCCAGACACTACCAGAGAACCTCACATCCACACCGGTTGGGAACGGGCTTTAGCACCGGATTCAAAACCGGTGCTAAACTTCCGGTGCTAACCGGTGCTAAAGGGGGCCTTTAGCACTGGTTCTAAACACCAACCGGTGCTAAAGGCCCTGCCTGCACAGCGGGTATAGGAGGGCCTTTAGCACCGGTTGGTGTATACAACCGGTGCTAAAGTATCTGGATTTTTTTTGGTACGTTTATATATGTTTATATATGTATTATGGTACGTATTCAAACATGTATTCAGCTGCCGTGCATATAGTACTATATATTCATATTAGTTAGACATATAATCAAAATAGAAGATATATATATTATAATTTTGAACTGTATATATATTTGAACTATATATATTTGAGTTGTATATTACAAATTAAGAAATCCGACTAGAGGAACGACTTGACGGCGCATCCTCCGGGGGAGATGGAATTCTCCACGGGGATTAACGACCTTGTCCCAAATCCATCCAATGAGCTGTTCTGCAATTGCGTCTATTCTCTCTTCATCGAGTCTATCTTCTTGCAGCCTCATCATCTATAATTTTTACTTGCTTACCGGAAATTTAGTCTTCCATGTGGGTGTTTCATGGATCATACCAGGGTTATCTTGACGAAATTGAATCCACGCCCTGTGAACCAAAAAGTTGTGTTAAATCATTGTGATTGTAAGGGCAGAATTGAGTTAAATGGGTAAATATATGTCACCTTGTAAACATGTCGATGATGTTCTGGTAAGCATATGTTGGCCTCTTCAACGAATCAAAGACGTGGACGATATCCCAGTCAGGACACAATATGATTAAGATCCAGTGAAAACTGTATACATGTAGACATTATAATGAGAAATAAAATTGAACGGCAATAGTATGGAGTCCATAAAATTTTGTATAGGCACTATAAGTAGATACATGTATAGGTACTCACTCGAAGTTGTACGGCAATAGTATGGAGTCGCAATAATTTTGTTTTTGGAGATACTTGTATAAATTTTGATATGTCTCCTCTGGATTGATCAAAATCATTTTTTTCACTTATCCTTGTCGGGTCCATGTAACCAATGTCAAATATTCCTTCCCTCCGACATCTTTGAATCTCCATTCTGCATTGTTAAGCAATAAAGGGCGCGTCAGCAAAGATTAAATTTTTGTTCAAGTGTCAAATCTAAATGAGAACAAAGCACCTACAATACCCAACAGGCGACCAAAGACACGTCCATGTCGTCTTTGTGGTAGACCTCATATATATCCTTAAACTCTAGCCAGATGGTTTCCTCGCCATTGAAAAAATCATGGTCCTTTACACGAACTCCAAACATGCGCCTTTTGCTTCTTAATTGTTCCAGATACCACCGATGGAAACGACACATCTTTGTTTGTAGTGTGCTCTCCATTTCTGGACCGACCAAAGGCTGGCCAAGCTTAAATGGCCACTTGATGTCTGTGCTCACAGGGATTTCTTTTTCTCCCGTGATTTCCTCTCTCGAGAGTCCTGTCTCGGCCATTTGTCATTGTACATTCAGCTCGTACTCAGATGCCAACTGAGGCAACAACTCCTGAGGTTGGTTGCCGAGCTAAGCAACAGGTTTGGACGCCGCCGCCTTCCTCTTCCCTTGAGATTTCAGTAATGATCGGTCATAGTCTGATACCTGGGCCCTCTTCTTTTGTCCCCTAGTCAAATTTTGGAGGAAGGATTTTGCCGTGGCGGGGTCAATCTTCGGCTCTGGCTGTTTTCTCGTGAAAAGTTGCCTCTTTATGTCTTCTTTTACAGAGGCATAGAGCTCTTGAGTCAGGTCGTAAGCTTTTTTCGGTGGTGCAGGCTTCTCTTTGACCTTCTGTGGCTTCTTCTGTGGTGGAGGGGCCAAGCTAGTTAGTTTAGAGCGCTTCGTTGGTTCAGGCTTCTGCCGTGGTGGAGACGGAGACTTCCGCCGCGGAGGAGACAGAGATGGAGACGGGTTTGTGTCATGAGCTCCCAAAGAATCGTGATCCGGTACGAAGACGGAGACGGGTATGCGTCATGAGCTCCGAAAGAATCGTGATCCGGTGGACCTCTTGGAGACGGGGGATCTGAAGGAGACTTGGTGCTACCAGGTATGGCGATGTTTTGCGATGGTGTTTTGCACATATACAAAATTACATACAAAATTATATATACCAAATTATATATACAACATTATATATACAACATTATATATACAAAATTATATATACAATATTATATATATCAAATTACATACAAAATTATATATACAACATTATATATACAAAATTATATATACCAAATTATATATAACATTATATATACAAAATTACATACAAAATTATATATACGGGTGTATTACAACCGGTGCTAATGTGGTGCCCGGGGTGCTAAGGCCACCACATTAGCACCGGGTGGATACAACACCCAGTGCCAATGAGTCTTTAGCACCGGGTGTAAGCACACCCGGTGCTAATGTGGTGCCCGGGGTGCTAAAGGACACCACATTAGCACCGGGTGGATACAACACCCAGTGCCAATGAGTCTTTAGCACCGGGTGTAAGCACACC
>OAMR01000060.1:3010166-3021316 GCA_900205405.1 Echinochloa crus-galli
GCGTTACGGACCTCTAAATATTGCCAATAAGGTAGATAAATAAAACAAAGCTCTTTAAAATTATTAGAAAATTCTTGAAAAACAGTAGGAGTTACTAGAAAATATTAGAAATTAATATAAAATCCTAGAAAATCGTACGAATTGCCCTTTCTTCGGTCTGCTAGCCATGTCCTCAACACGTTTTGCTTGATACGTCGTCGATGGCAATTTGTTACCCTCTGGAAGAATCTTCTTTACGAGTTTCAGTAGCTCCTCGAAACCCTTATCAGTAACACCATTTGCTGCCTTCCACTGCAGATCCTATAAATCAATAGAAATTACATGGCATCATCGTTTACTCGGACACTAATAAACTTCCTCTTTACAAATGTTCCTTGATTGTGATCACGCCGTAGATACGGTGTCTCCTCCGCCGCTAACAGGATGCTTGGGTCATCAGCCACTGAGAATGGATGCCGGCCATCGAGCATATCATAATCTTCATCCGTCTTGTCCTCAACTCCTACGATTTTTCTTTTTCCAGGAAGAACAATATGACGCTTTGGCTCGTCTTGTGGTGGGTCCAATTTCTTACCCACCCCTTTCTTATCCTCCCCTTTCTTTGGTCTGCTAGCCATGTCACGCAATATAAATAAGAAAGGATTATGCAAGAGGATGGTAGCAAGGAATGAGGCTTAAAGGTTAAGTAAATTTTGCAAAAGCCTATCTCACCCTAGCCTTAGTTTTGACCATTGGCAAGTGAATTAACACCCTATAGACAGCTAGCAAGTTTTATTAATCTTGCCGAAACCCACCACAATTTTTAGAGTTCTAACATGAACAACATCATATAAACAAAGAGATCCAAGTGTTCGTACTGTCCGCGATAGAGGATACAGTCATTAGGACACGCATGTATCTTCTGCACCTCCAAACCGAGAGGGCAAACAACCCGTTTTGCTTCATACGTTGCCGATGGCAATTCGTTACCCTTGGGCAGAATCTTCTTTACGAGTTTCAGACACCCATCAGACGCTCTCGCAACCAAGCGGCGAAAGTAGTATTGTGCATCCGCTGAATAAAGGCTGCAGACTTTATTGGATTTTCATCCCAGAGAATCTTCATGTGCTCCTCGATGTACGGAGCAACTAAGGTTGATTGTTGCAAAACTGTGAGGTGCGCTTTACGAAATGTCTCAACGTCCTTGATCACCATCGATCTTCTCCCTAGTGTGCCCTTTCCACCAAGTCTCCCCTCGTGATGGGATTCGGGCAATACATTACTAGAAAATCAATATAAAATGCTAGAAAATCTTATAAATTAATAGAAAATCAATATAAAATGCTAGAAAATCTTATAAATTAATAGAAAATCAATATAAAATGCTAGAAAATCTTATAAATTAATAGAAAATCTTATAAATCTTATAAATCTTATAAGGCAATGCTAGAAAGAATCTCTTTGACGAGGTGAACCAATAGATGTGTCATAATATTGAAGAATGATGGTGGAAATATCATCTCAAAGCTGAAAAGACATTGCACCACGTCGTTCTGTAGCTGAACTAAATGGTCTGGATTGGTCACCTTCTGAGAAATTGCATTGAGGAATGCACATAGCTTCACAATGGCTTTCTGCACGTTTACTGGTAGCACACCCCTGAGTATGACGGGAAGCAGCTGTGTCATCAACACATGGCAGTCGTGAGACTTCAGGTTTGTGAACTTCTTCTCTTTCATATTTATTATTCCCTTAATATTGGAGGAGTAGCCAGACGGAACCTTGATACTGTTCAAGCATTCAAACATGCTTGCCTTCTCTTCTTTGCTGAGAGTGAAGCTGGCAGGACAAACTTTGGTATTCATCACTTTTTCATTTGACATCACCTAGTGTGAAAAAAACCTTGGTTGTAGGTGTCATTTTTAATTCAAAATTTGGATTGTTCAAACACGAGAAGATTTTTCAAAATAATAACATTAATATGTTTCATAACCTGATAGAGTATGAACATGAAGAGGGCGCGCTACCGGCTCCTTCAATAGTTTCGGCCCTTGCAACATTGTCGCCCTGGACATTTGCGGCCCCTTCAACATCTTCGGCCCTTGCAAGGAGGGACCATAGGCTCGCCAAGCTTAAACGGCCACTTCAACGTTGTGTTTACAGGCACCTCTTCTTCCCCCAGGACTTGCGCTCTGGTTAGTCCAGTCTCGGCCATTACTCGTTGAATGTTAAGCTCGTCCAGAGATGGCAATGGACCCAAGGGACGCTGAGGTTGCTGGCCGAGCTGACGGGCGGATGTGAAGTTTTCTGGTAGTGTGAACTTGTCCTCAAGAGATTTTTAACATATTTGTTGAAATATAACTTGCTTCAAGGAGGACAATAAACCGTATGTATAACAAAAACTGGTTTCATCTTTAAAAATGAATAACTAATTTATTTGACATCAGAAAACTATGAAAGTATCACCAAAATTTTATAAAACTATAATCTATCTATTGTCACTGAGTTTGGAGTTCCGTTGATAGGTTGCTTTGGGCCTTCGATGAGCACTGGCATCATAATGAACTTCCGCTTCATGCAGAGCCAGGGGGGTAGGTTGTAGATACAAACAGTCACGGGCCAAGTGCTATGACTACTGCTCATTTCACCAAAAGGGTTCATGCCATCGGTACTTAAACCAAGCCTAACATTCCTCGCATCAGCATCAAACTCTGGGAATGCTCTGTCGATGTTCCTCCACTGGGATCCATCAGCGGGGTGTCTCAACATGCCATCCTGCTTACGTTCGTTTTTGTGCCATCGCATTAGTTTGGCATGCTCTTTGTTCCTGAACAAACGCTTCAGACGGGGTATCAGAGGCAAATATCACATCACCTTCGCAGCAATTTTTTTCTTACAACGCTCCCCCACAACCTCACCAGGGTCATCCTGCCTTATCTTGTATCGTGCGCAACTGCAAACTGGACAACAATCCAAGTGTTCGTATTGTCCGCGATAGAGGATACAGTCATTTGGACATGCATGTATCTTCTGCACCTCCAAACCGAGAGGGCAAACAACCGGTTTTGCTTCATACGTTGCCGATGGCAATTCGTTACCCTTGGGCAGAATCTTCTTTACGAGTTTCAGTAGCTCATCGATACCCTTATCAGTAACGCCATTTGCTGTCTTCCACTGCAGAAATTCAAGTGTACTACCCAACTTCGTAAGCCCTTCTTTGCAATCTGGGTACAAGTCAGTTTTGTGGTCCCGCAACATGCGTTGTATCTTTTTCAGTTCCTTATCATTGCCCAAGTATTTCTCAGCATCACGCAACATTTGCCCAAGTCCATCATTAGGATCATCTTCCTGAGCATCATCTTCCTGAGCAGCATCTTCACGATCGGCATCACCCACTGCAGCATCTACAAAGGCCCCGTAGTATTCAGCCAATACCGGAATGTCGTTATCCACCTCGTCTTCTTCATCTTCATCCATTAGAATTCCTCTTTCACCATGCTTCGTCCAAACAGAATAATTGCTCATGAAACCGTGCCTCATCAAATGCACCTGAAGAGCTCCTCTTTGTTTGTACGATTGTATATTTCGACAATTAGTGCATGGGCAGAACATGAAACCTGACGGCGTCCTGTTGGCCTCGGCGACATCGAGAAACCCCTTCAGGCCATCACGAAACGCCGTATCGTGATTGTCCCCGTACATCCATTGCCTATTCATCTGCGCGCCGCCCCCGCTCATAGCCGTTGGACCCGGTGCTGATGCACCCTTAGCACCGGGTCCAAAATGTGCCGCGGGCTATGAGGGGAGCGGATGTGAGGTTCTCTGTTAGTGAGAGGCTGTTGTCATACCTCAAGAGACAATGCATGCTAATGTTCATTTGGCAAGAGAGGAATCGGAGAGGGACTGGGGGAGATCAATCCGAGGTAGATGTGGCGTACGCGGTATATCTTTTATAGCTACAAATTTCCAACTGCTCAATGACGTTGAGTCGTTGATTATAGGTAATCGTTAATTACTCTATTAATTATGTTAATGATGTCAGGATGACTGTTCATGCATGCACATGTAGGTGGAGTTGGTGGCCGTATTTTATATACCGTGTTAAATGTAACTGGAGAGGCCGACGGAACGCTACTGCTCCGTGAATGCGTTGAATAATATTTAACATATTGGTTGTTGAATAGTAGTTACATATATATATATATATATATATATATCGAAAATAACGTGCTACTTCGGGTGGTAGCTCTCCCACCACTGCGGTAGCTCTCCACCGCACATGCAGCCGTCCGATCGACATGAAGGAGCTTATCAGCCGCATACTAGAATGTCTAGTATAGCATTCCTGCTTGAAGCCGACTTTTAATGCCGTCACATGCACATGCCGTGAGTTTGGAAGGGACCATATGACGTGTGGCTGTAGGGGACCGAAAATTGGTTTCATAATAGCATGCACTACAACATCGTTTTCAATCAGCATAAGCAATAACACACACGCTAATTAACATTTTTTTGCTAGTTCGTTTATGCATTTTTTTCAGAACATTACAACGAGTTGTTAGCGCTTGATAATCTTTGGCGTTTTATTTTTTGACGACGACATAAAGTATGCTCTAGACCAAAGAGGACAACATCCAAATCTAGTTAGTATCATCCATCTCACAAACACTAGTTAACTGCATTTATTTTATTAGCCCGTTAAGAAAATTATTTTCCAGCCGAGAGAGCATGATAATTTTGATGGTATATGCATCAAGATACTTCCTACTACTATGGTATATGCATCAAGATAATTCCTATGGAACGGTAATCCCTACCATGCTCCCTGCCATCCAAAAAGTATATGCATCCAGCCAAATGGCGTTGGTTGCTGTCTCAATGGCCCAAGGCCTGCAATGCCCAGACACAGAGCATACCTACCGACATCTTTTTTGATGGGTGCCCTGTTAAATCCCAGCTTTTTCACATGCGACGGTAGTCAATGATACAGCACACTCGATCAACTTTTCAGAATGGGATGCATGGCAGCGTCGCTAAAAAAGAATCTCGGGCCTAGATCCAAATTTTGGTGCCAAACCTAAAGTTTGCACTTTGTAATACATGCGTCACTGCAACATTTCGTTTGTATTTATGAAAAATTGTTCAACAATTCACCTGGACCAATAAACAGTCCTCCCCTTTGTTGGAAAGGTTAGACTGGTTTTTTACCTCTAATTCATGGACCCTAAACTACCCAAACACCTCTGTCCACTCACTTGTCATGGAAACTTCTGACATTCCCCATGTGTGGTAGTAATTAATACAGAGATCCCAAAAGGCAATATTTTCAGGTTTGAGAATTACCTGATGGAGCATGAAGACTTTGAGCAGATAGTACAACATGGCTGGTCTCTTGCAACAAACCAAACAGATCCAGCTAAAGTGATAACAACAAAATATAAGAACTTGAGGAGAGTAATGAGGGCCTGGCAGACACACCTCTCATGTTTGAAAATAACCATTGACAATGTGAAATTGGTATTGTCTTTCACGGAGATTGTGGAGGAATTTCGTGACCTCACGATTATAGAATGGAATTTTAAGAAGATCCTGGAGCAAGAACTATTGTCTTTACTTGAGAGGCAAAGGTTATATTGGAAGCAGAGGGGCACAATAAAATGGATCAAAGCTGGGGATGTTGGGACAAAAATTTTTCATGCTAATGCAACCATCAAGTTCAGGAAAAATATAATCACATCCTTAGTAAATGAGGAAGGACATGTTCTCTGTGATCATCAGGGCAAAGCGGCCCTCTTATGGGAGGCTTATAAGGAGAGCTTGGGAATCAGTGAATTGCCTGAGTCTGCATATTTTCAAAGAGTGGAGGATCTCCTGCACACCTCAATTGATCTTCATTGTCTGGATGAACCTTTTTCTAAAGAAGAAATTGATCAGGTGGTCAAAGGCTTCCCTTCTGACAAATCTCCAGGGCCAGATGGTTTTAACACAGACTTCATTAAGAGATATTGGGGTATAATTTAAGGGGACTTTTACAACCTCTGTGAGGCATTTCAAAATGGTGAGGTGTGTCTGAGGAGCATTAATGGGTCTTACATTACTTTAATCCCTAAGACAGATGGACCTACTTCAGTGTCAGACTATAGGCCTATTTCACTGCTCAACATTTCTGTTAAGATCATCACCAAGCTACTTGCCAATAGACTGCAGAAGGTGATTAAATCTTTGGTGCATAATAATCAATATGGCTTTATTAAAGCAAGGTCCATCCAGGATTGTTTAGCATGGTCTTTTGAATACCTGCATCTTTGCCATAAGTCTAAAAAAGACATTGTTATCCTAAAGTTGGATTTTGAGAAAGCCTTTGATAAAATAGAGCACAAATCTATGCTGGAGATCATGAGATGTAAGGGTTTCAGTGCAACATGGTTAAGATGGATGAATGCAATTTTCAGCTCAGGATCCTCAGTTGTTCTATTCAATGGAGTGCCAGGCAAGACATTTCACTGTAAAAGGGGTGTGAGGCAAGGAGATCCATTGTCTCCTTTGTTGTTTGTTTTGGCTGTTGATTTGTTACAAACCATGATCAATTCAGCTAAAAATGCAGGTTTGCTAACTTTACCAATACCCTTGAACTACTCGAGTGATTACCCAGTTTTGCAATATGCTGATGATACTTTGGTAATTATGGAGGCAAGAATGGATCAGTTATTGGTGTTAAAAGAAATATTGCAGGGTTTTGCCACACTGACAAGACTTAAAGTTAATTTCTCTATGATGATCCCAATAAATGGTACAGAGGAATTGCTTTTAACTCTTTCTGCTGCTTTTGGAGGCATATAAGGGACATTGCCATTCACATACTTAGGCTTGCCTCTTGGTTTGTCAAAGCCAAGTGTGGGATATATCTGGCCTCTTGTTTCCAGATGTGAGAGGAGATTAGTTTGCACATCTCAGTTCCTTTCCCAAGCTGGTAGACTGGAAATAACAAATTCAATTTTTTCAGCTCTTCCAACATTTTACATGTGCACCTTCTCCCTTCACAAAACTGTCATCAAGCAAATTGATAAATTTAGGAAGCATTGTTTGTGGAGAGGTGCTGATATCAATGCAAAGAAGCCTCCAAAAGCAGCATGGAAAATAGTAACTCTACCAAAATCAGAAGGAGGTTTGGGTGTTCTGAATTTAAAAAGGCAAAATGAGGCTTTGCTCTTGAAGAATTGGCATAAGTTTATGAACAGAGACGACATTCCATGGGTACAGCTTGTTTGGGAAAAGTACTATCCAAATCATAAGGTTCCTGGCCACACTAAAAAAGGTCCATTTTGGTGGAGGGATATTCTCAAGCTCCTGGATTCGTTTAAAGGAATGGCATCTGTTTTCATTAAGGATGGAAGATCCTGTCTATTTTGGGATGACATGTGGAAAGGTAAAATTCCTAGGGTATTCTACCCAGAGCTGTACTCTTTTGCAAAGACTAAGATAATTTCTGTCGGTAAAGTGAAAACACTGCCTTATTTGCATCACCTGTTTAACATACCACTATCAGAGGAAGCTTTTCATTACTATGTTGAGCTGCAAGAATTGCTAGATGCCTTGCCTGATTCAGGTGAATTGGATACATGGACATACATCTGGAATAATGCATCTTTTTCAGTTGCCAAGGCCTATAAAACTTTAACTGGAACCCGAGAAGTACATCCTGCTTTTGGCTGGGTCTGGAAGTCTTCTTGTCAGTCTAATCACAAAGTTTTTTTCTGGCTCCTCCTGGTTGATCGGTTGAATACTAGGGGTCTATTGAAGAGAAATGGAGCTTCAATCGTATAATTGTGTACAGTGCTAATCTGCAGTAGAAGAAAGTTTGCAACATTTGTTCCTGGATTGCTCTTTTGCACGTGATTGCTGGGCATTATTGCACTTGACTGTCGATGACCCTATGGATCCCTTTGTAACTTTGGAAAGCTTCAGACAGCAGCTGGGGGTGCCCTTTTTTATGGAAATTATCATCCTTATGAGTTGGTCCATTTGGTCATCTAGAAATGACCTGATCTTCAGTAACATTGCTCCTGAAGTGGAGAGTTGCAACGCTACGTTCAGCAGATTGTTTGTTCTAATGTTGCATCGGGCAAAACGAAAGTATTATCCTGCTATAGAACAATGGCGTGAGGCTATGTTGTAATCTAATCTCACTCTCTCTCTCTCTCTCTCTCTCCCTCCCTCCCTCCCTCCCTCCCTTCTGCTTGTACATAACTTTCCTTTGTGACTTTTCTTTGGTTTAATATATCAATCAGTAGGGGGCAACCCCTCCCGTTACTTCCAAAAAAATTGTCCAAACATCGATTAATTAGGCTTAAAATGTTCATCTCACAAAGTACAACAAAACTGTGCAATTAATTTTTTTATTTCATCTATATTTAGTACTCCATGTATGTGCCGATATTTTGATATGATGAGAATCTTTTTTTTATAGTGGAATTTGGGAGCCAAATTTAAGATCTAAACGAGGGCTCAAGTGGGTGCCCATGAGCTACTGACTTCGAAAAGGGGGACCGCTCAACCAAGGACTCGCATATTTGATAGGGTGTTGCTTGGCACTGTAACCAATGGTATTTGATAGGTCCATCAAACCCTCTTTTGGCCTCGTTTAGTTCTCAAATTTCAATGTGTAAAAAGAAGATTTCTAGTACATCAAAACATCGGCACATGTATGAAGTACTAAATGTAGATGAAATCAAAAACTAATTGTACAGTTTTATTGTACTTTACAAGATGAACTTTTTGAACCTAATTAATCAATGTTTGGACAATTATTCACAAATACAAACGAAATGCTACAGTGGCGCATTTATGACAAAGTCTCAACTTTGACATCCCAAAGTTCACTATGCAAAAAGAAGATTTCCATCACATCAAAATGTTGGTCTATGCATGGAGTACTAAATGTAGATGAAATCAAAAACTAATTGCACAGTTTTGTTGTACTCTACGAGACGAACATTTTGAGCCTAATTAATCAATTTTTGAACAATTTTTCACACATACAAACGAAAATGCTACCGTGGCGCATTTATGGTGAAGTGACCTCATACCCCCAATTTTGCACCCCCCCTAAATTTGCATCTAAACAAGGGCTAAACAAGTCCTTTGTTTTCCATCTGATCAGTAATTGGAAACTATTATAAGTCAGTTTGATGCCATTCCCAGATTGTCCCAGACTCAATAGTGCAAGCTTTTGGATTCGAGCAATATGTGTATATATTAGATTGCAAAAAAAATCAACTCACCTACCTTTGCAAGAACACGTGGTATATGTTGATTGGAGCATTTGATTAATATTGTCTCCATTATTCGCGGCATTCTGTTACTTTTTTCCGCTCATGTCAACATTATGTTTCGTCAACTAATTTTCGATCCACAAAAAATGGACTAGTAGTTCTGACAAAGGTATCATCATTGACTGTTTCCTCTACTAATTATTGTGTTTTTTGGGATTTAAATGCACCTTTACCACACCTTAGTGATGATATGGTTAAGTTCAATTTGGCGTGGTGACAGTAACCAAGCTACTTCAGGTGCTTCTAACGGTTTAGGAAAAAAAGAAGCTGAAAACTTAACAATAGAGTGGAGAGCGCTCATGCCACTACCAGAATGATCGACATCTGCACCGGGTGGGAAAGCCCTTTAGCACCGGGTTTCCCACCCGGTGCAACTAATCTGAACACAAGCTCCCTCTCTCCACCATGAACACAAGCTCTCTCTCCATTTTGATTCACAAATTTCTCTATTTCTAGAGCATATAAACAATACAAGTTAATAAAGAACATAAGAGAATGAAATAATGTACCTTGTAGTGCCCCTTGGATGAGCGAAATCTTCACAAATTTTGAAAAAAAAATTTGGCAGCACCTCCCCTGTCCCGAGCACAACATGAACACAGCTCCAAGTGTTGATGCCGGCTCGGGTGAGGGGAGGGAAGGTATTATATACGAGCACATTAGCACCGGGTCTACCGATGGAAACGACGCATCTTTGTTTGTAGCGTGCTCTTCATTTCTGGACCGACCAAAGGCTGGCCAAGCTTAAATGGCCACTTGATGTCTGTGCTCACAGGGATTTCTTTTTCTCCTATGATTTACTCTCACGAGAGTCCTGTCTCGGCCATTTGTCATTGCACATTCAGCTCGTACTCAGATGCCAACTGAGGCAACGACTCCTGAGGTTGGTTGCCGAGCTGAGCAACAGGTTTGGACGCCGCCGCCTTCCTCTTCCCTTGAGATTTCAGTAATGAGCAGTCATAGTCTGATACTTGTGCCCTCTTCTGTTGTCCCCTAGTCAAATTTTGGAGGAAGGATTTTGCCGTGGCGGGGTCAATCTTCGGCTCTGGTTGTTTTCTCGTGAAAAGTTGCCTCTTTACGTCTTCTTTTACAGAGGCATCGAGCTCTTCTTGAGTCAGGTCGTAAGCTTTTTTCGGTGGTGCAGGCTTCTCTTTGACCTTCCGTGGCTTCTTCTGTGGTGGAGGGGCCAAGCTAGCCAGTTTAGAGCGCTTCTTTGGTTCAGGCTTCTGCCGCGGTGGAGACGGAGACTTCCGCCGCGGAGGAGACGGAGACGGAGACGGGTTTGCGTCATGAGCTCCCAAAGAATCGTGATCCGGTGGACCTCTTGGAGACGGGGGATCTGAAGGAGACTTGGTGCTACCAGGTATGGCGATGTCTCGCTTGCTCCATAGAATGATCCCATGAGAACACTCCCCGAGTTTTGTTTCTCCGTCACCTCCGACGATGTCAAGTTCGAAGTCATTCTGGTCAACGACTTGCTCCACCTCAACGGGTACGTAACCATGTGGAATCTCCATGCAATGCCATCTTTGACCTGGTTCCACTGGTTTGGTCATACCGTATGCGACCTAATAAAATAAGTAGAAAGGAAGTTAGTAAATGAATAATATTTATGATGATATTTACGAAATATACAAACTAATGTCGCAGACGTACCACCACAGATATGTTCTTCTGCCTCACGACAAGCTCACACGCGTTCCTTTGAGTTATTTCATCCACGGGGTAACGAACCGGTTCAGACTGAGGTGCGTTAGAAATATTAATTCCATGGAATTGAAGACAACAAATGTGCAATTAATAAACATTTAATATAAAATAAATGCTTTACTTACAAAT